>JAWRVZ010000801.1:0-68923 GCA_037043235.1 Rhodeus uyekii
GATGTGATTTTTGATTCGGTTGATGCCTTTTTCTCATCTATTGGGATTAATCAAACTGTGTTTGAAAAAGCTTACAACAACTGTTCTAAAAAGAAAAGTATTGTCTTGAAAAGAAATCCAAAAGATGTTTGGGTAAACCAGTATAACAGAGATTTATTGCGTGCTTGGCAAGGTAATATGGATATTCAGTATGTCACAGATGCTTTTTCTGTAGTGGTCTATATACTCAGTTACATCACTAAAGCAGAACAAGAAATGGGACTGCTGCTTCAACGTGCACAAAATGAAGCCATTAATGGAAATCTTGAAGCTAAAGCATCATTAAAACAGTTGGGAAGTATCTATCTGCACAACAGAGAGATTTCAGCTCAAGAGGCAGTGTACAGACTGACAGGCATGCATATGAAGGAATGTTCCCGGAAAGTACAGTTTATTCCAGTAGGACAAAATCCTGTAAAGATGAGTTTGCCTTTACATCTGCTCCGAAGTAAAGCGGAAAATGACCAACCTGATGATGAAGGCAGTTTTTGGATGACAAGTGTCATTGACAGGTACAAGAGCAGACCAGAGAAAGAGCCGATGGAACATCTATGTCTTGCCAGTTTTTGTTCTGAATACAGAGTTCTGGCAAAATCTGAGCTTCTCTCAAGAAACACAGCAGCAGAAAATAAAATTATTAAACTTAATAACAATAATGGTTATGTAAAACGAAGGACACGGACTGAACCTGCGGTAGTAAGATATCCAAGGTTTTCACCCACAAAAGATCCAGAAAAATATTATTATTCATTGCTGCAGCTTTTCTTACCACATTATGATGATTGTGATCTGAAGCCTAATGAGTACAACACATATGAGGAATTCTACAAAAGTGGTGTCATAAAACGTGGTTCTGAACTGAAGCAAGTTAAAGAAGTTGTTGATAAAAACAGAGAATTGTTTGAAAAGGAAAGTGATAAAATAGAGCAAGCTAAACAGCTTTTGGAGCAAGATATTGATTTAGAAGATGCCTGGGCTCAGATTTGTCCTGAAACAGAAAGACAGCGTGATGAATGCATAGAACTGATGAAGGATAAACTATTGCCTGATGAAGATGATGCACATGAACTTATTCCAGATCTTACAGGAAATACTCAAACTAAGTGTACCATTGAAACGAACCACACTACAATGCCTAGAGAAGATGCATTACATTTACTAAGGTCATTAAATGAGGAACAATCTGCTGTCTTCTATAAAGTGCGAAAGTGGTGTCTAGAAAAAATACTTGGACAAAACCCTGAACCATTCAGATTATTTCTTACTGGTGGAGCAGGAACAGGAAAAAGTCATCTAATTAAGGCAATACACTATGAATCTTCCAGACTGTTATCTCAGCTGTCTGATAATCCTGACGACATTACTGTACTTTTGACCGCTTCAACCGGTGTCGCTGCGTACAGCATTGGTGCTGCAACAATTCATAATTCATTTTCAATCGGTGCAAGTGTTAAACTGCCATATCAACCTCTTGGTGATGACAAAATAAATTCATTACGCACGAAATTGGGTAGTTTGCAAATTTTGATTATTGATGAAGTGTCTATGGTTGACCATCGCCTTTTGTCATACGTTCACGGAAGGCTGCGACAAATAAAACAAACAGGTGATTATTCTTTCTTTGGAAAAGTGAGCATTCTTGCAGTGGGGGATTTTTATCAGCTTCCGCCTGTTAAAGGAACGGCTCTCTATGCTGACACAAAAGGAGTAAACCTATGGGAGAATAACTTTGAACTTGCTGAATTAACTAAAGTTGTTCGACAACAAGATCCAAGTTTTGCTGAAATGTTAAATCGACTGAGAGTACGTAAGAAAAAGGAATGTCTTACTGCTACTGATATTGCTATGTTGAAAAAATGTGAAACAGGAGAGAATTGTAACGATCTTCACATATTTGCTACAAATGCTGAAGTTGATAAATACAACATTGAAAGACTACATGAATGTTGCCCAGACGCAATCACTATAAATGCTCAAGATTATATAAAAAATTCAAAAACTGGACGAATGGAACGTAAAGTTGGATTTCATACAAATGTGTTCAACTCATGTTTGTCTAAATGTGTTTCTCTGGGTATTGGAGCAAGAGTCATGTTAAAAAAGAATATTGATGTTGCTGATGGTCTTGTCAATGGAGCTTTTGGTACAGTTGTCCACATAAGAGAAAGCCAAAACAATGATGATGATTTCCCTTCAGCTATTCATGTGGAGTTTGATAATAAAAATGTTGGTATAATTCAGAGATCTAAAAAACGGCAGAGATTTTCCCAAAGTTCAACAGTAATTGAAGTACAAGAAGACCAAGTTACAAATGATGGTGGAATAAGACGTCAGTTTCCTCTCAGATTGGCATGGGCATGTACAGTTCACAAAGTGCAAGGACTCACAGTTGATAAAGCTGTTGTATCACTTAAGAAAATCTTTACAGCAGGGCAAGCATATGTCGCACTGAGTCGTGTAAGATCTCTTAGTGGATTGATCATTCAGGACTTTAAAGAGTCTGTTATATTCTGTAATGACAAAATTGAGTTGGCTATGAAAGATATGTCAAAATTGTCTTTGGAGCAGTACAGTTCCAATAAATCAGTTGATACATTCACAATAGCACTGATTAATGTACAAAGTCTGAATGCTCACTTTCAGGATGTTCTTGCGCACAGAGCTCTAATGAATGCTGATTGTATTTGTTTGACAGAAACATGGCTAAATGCTAATGACGAAGCACAAGATCAACAAATTCCAGGATTTGTGTTCAAGCACAACCCAAGAGCTAAGTGTTACGACAACAGTACTGCTCTTTTTACTGAATTACAACAGCAGAGAGGAGGTGGAGTTGGAATGTATTGTTCTGTGAAAATTGAGTGTAATGTCTTCACTCCTGAGCAACTGAACATAGAATGTTTATACTTTACAGTTCCACATGTCAATTTAACTGCTGCTCTTTTGTACAGGCCCAATTCATATAAAACTGACATGTTTCGACAGCAGCTATTACATGTTATTGAAGAGATGGAAAAGCATCCAGGGAAGAAAATGATCATGGGAGACTTTAATGAAGACATCTTCACTTCATCTACAATTCTGAAGTTAATGGAAGAACATGGATATGATCAACAAGTACAGAATCCTACCACAGAAAAAGGTACATTAATAGATCATGTTTATACAAAAGATATGGATGGTATAAGTGTTGATGTTGTGCAGAGTTACTACAGCTTTCATCAGGCAATAATATTTTCACTGTTGTGATCAAATGTATGTACAAGTATACTTAAAGAAAAAAAGTGTAAAGAATCCGCCTGCCATTGGGGGAGGAGGGTGGGTAGGGAGACAAGACATAACACAAGGCGGCTCCCTAGGGAAGGGGAGGTACTGGAGACAGGGTTGGCTGGCACAGGGGTTGATTGGCACAGGCTTTATTTTTATATTTTATTTCATTTTTATTTCATTACACATTTTCATTTTATTTAAAGTTTGCATCAAACTACTGAACATCTCTTTAATTATTGTTAAACAAAAAGTTTTTTTTTTCTCCTCTAGTAATGGGTAATTTGTGCACCTGTGTTTCTTTGATGTACTAAACAAATTAGTCAAATATTTTTAATATAGCTTAAATTAAGTATGTTTCACGATCTAACCACATTAATAATAAAAAAAACAATATATAATTACAAAAACTATTTTTCTGCTGTGTGAATCAACCACATAATTTTCATGAATGTTTTTTGGTTTTTTGGTTTGTTTACCGATCAGTTATGGAAAGAGATTCACAATGGCCTTTTGTTTTGGTTTCTGTTGCCATTGGCTCCACTTTGGAATAAAGACTTTACTCAGTCCCTTAACTGTATTTTGGACTGTCATCCATCTTCTTCACCGAGGTCCTTTATGCTTCCAACTATGCCCTGGTCTGTCATCTCCCTGGCTCCACAAAGCAATTCCAGACCTGTGGCTATGCCTGCACACTCCAACTCCGTCATCATCATCATCATCATCATCATCATCACCACCCACTGGCTCTGCCTAGGTCTGCATATCTACTGACTCCATCCAGTGGTCCAGTAGCACTGTCCTGATTCTTCAGCCCTCTAGCGCCATCTTTGTCTCAAGTTTTCCTGATTCCTTCCTGAATGGTCTTCAGTTTCCCCAGCTCTGTCCCAGTCAGCTTTCCCTACAGCTTCAGCATGGGTCTCCATCCGTCTATCTCCATCAAGGCATCCCACTCAGCCATTCTTACTGAACCAAAAAAAAATCATCTTCACCGAAGGTTGATGTGAGTATATTTATAATTAATGCTTTGCATGT
This sequence comes from Rhodeus uyekii, assembly GCA_037043235.1. Lineage (NCBI taxonomy): Eukaryota > Metazoa > Chordata > Actinopteri > Cypriniformes > Acheilognathidae > Rhodeus > Rhodeus uyekii. The sequence goes on from JAWRVZ010000801.1 coordinate 4,342, forward strand.
GTTTTTCATATACACATTTATTAATCTTCATAGCACTGCATAAAAAAAATAATGTATTGAGTTTTAGGACTAGGAAGACACTACACATCATCTATCACCTGTTAGTTTAAATCAACTGACTATACATGCACCATTAAATCTTTTGGTTCCTCCATCCCTCTAGCTCCACCATCTTTTTCACTTCACTACATCTCCACCTTGGCCCTCCAGTCCAGAGGAGTTACCCTAATTCTCCAATCCTCTGGCTCCATCTTGGTCTCCAGCCTCCTTCATTTTGGCTTGGTCTTCTGTTTTCCTACTTCCTCGCTGGTGTGTACAACCTAAGGCTCAATCATAGGTCTCCATCTGTTAATGTTCTTAACATTGCATAAAACTACAATGAACAAAACTAAATGTTGTTCTATTGTGTTGTAGGGTTCTGACGACACTATACATCATCTATCATCAACTTTAAAACAACTGATTATGCCTGCACCATTGAATCCTTCAACTCCTGTAGGATCCTTCATCGCTCCAGCTCCACTATCTTCGTCACTCCCATTGGCCTCTTGGGCACCAGCAACATCACCCTGATTCTCCAATACATCTGAATCTCCAGCCTCCTTGATTCTGCCTTTGTCTTTTGTTTTCCTGCTTCCTCCCTGGTCTCTACCACCTAAGGCTCAATCATAGGTCTCCATCTGTTTGACTCCATCAAGGTATCTCACTCTATGATTCTTGCTGATCAAAAAGTTCTTCACAGAATGTACATTTTAGTATATTTATTAATCACAAATATTGTTTTGCAAATGTTTTCATATGCATATTATACATTAATTTTCTTAGCATTGCATAAAACCACAATGAAAAAAACGAAATTTTGTTTTATTGTGTTGTAGCGTTATGAGGACACTATACGTCATCTACCATCATCTGTGACTGAAAACATCATCTATTGAAACTCCAGACTCCAGCCTTCCTAACTCCACCTTGGTGTTTTATCTTTGCAGATCTATACTACATAAGACTCCACTACTTGCTATTTAATATGGGGAAAACAGATACAATATACTTAAAGCCAAATTACTCATTGTATGATTTAATTGATAATAATACACATGTCTGTGTTTTCTTTATTTTTTTTAAATTAATTTAAATAGTTCTTAAATAGAAAACTGCAATTTATAGTGTTATTAATTATTTTATTATTAATGAAAATGTTTATTTTTACTATTGTATTTTGCTTATGAACCTTTTTTCAGAATTGAATGTTGATTTGACAAATATTGTAAGAGTAATAGCAAAAACATCAAAAGAAGCTTTAAATAAAATGTATTGGTAAATTGACTGCTTTTCCATTATTTATGCATAATACTATTTTCAACAATGCTTCTCATACCACACCACACACCGCACTTAACTTTGAGTCAACACTGCACTATATACATACACACTGCATTTAACATCTACTTGTTACATCAGGCACATCCATCACATCTCTTTCCAGTTCACGTACAATCTGTGGCACTTCAGCATTTTTATTTTTATGTGTATATATGTCAATAATGTAGTTTGTATATTCTGTGTAATTGCGTAAACAAACAATGTATAGTGTAATGTGATGTTAACTGTATGTATATTCTGAGTATAATGTGTAGTGTACCACTAACTGTAAGCATGCCAATGGTACACTGTGTGTACTGACTATGTTTGTGCACATTGCACATTTTACCTGTTGAAGTTTGTATAGTTATATGTTAACTGTTTCTGCAAATTTCTGGAGCATGCTCCAAAGAATTTCACTTACCAAGGCACATGTGCTGTGGTAATGTGACAATAAAAAACTTGAACTTGAACTTGAACTTGATACCTTAGTTTCACCTGCAACTTGAACCTTAAATATTTGTGGTGCAAATATTGTCTGATTGCACTTCCATCAGGATATTTGACATTCAGCAACAACAAAAAATTAAACCAATAAGAAATGCTTTGACATTTTTGAAACATAAAAAATGGGGAAGAAACTTTTTGTTACTCTTGAGTCTCTGTGTCCTCATATGAGGACGCTGGGTCCTCATATGAGGACGCTGGGTCATACTGTGGTCCTGACACAGTGAAAGTCAATTCTGTGAAACAGACCGGTTGGCCACCTTTAGATAGAGTATCCACGCCATCTGGTGGTCATTTCACAACATTATACCCCTGTCAGTGAGAAAAAATACAATACACCCCGTAAATTCAGAAAAAATGCTCCGATCAAAAATCCACAGATTACGAAATAAAAATGATCCAGGTAAAAAAAACGATTCAAATTATATGAACGAAACCAATGCATTTATGTAAAAGTGTCTCTATTATCATGTGAGCATTGAAATTTGTCATATTTTAGCAATCATAGCTTTCTAAAACATCAGTGAATGTGAGGACGCTGGGACTCAATGCTGATGAAACAGCATGGTGTTTTCTGCTTAGTGGCTATACTAAGAAAATAAGGATAAGCCTACAAGCATTTCCTCTTATTAAATTGTTTTAATTTTACATAATTTTCTCCTTCAAAATCCAGTGTTTCTATTAACTTCATTAATAAGCATTTTTTTTAACGATGATTTGAGGCAAAATAGGTCACGTTTGACCCAGAGGCAGCGCTTTAACCAAACTGATGTGTCAAATCATGTGGTATGTCCATACAGAGGTGACAATGACACATGCACAGTTTGGTGTCAATAGGGCAAAGCATTGATGACATACAGCTTTAAAGTGATTTGTTTGATAAGCATAGCATTTCATGACAAAATTCTAAATATCCGACGCTAAAAATGGCCGATTCATTTCATGATTTTTGGCTAAAGCATTTAGAAGTTATAGGCAAAAATGTCACTTTTTCATATCTCCAGACCACTAGGGGGCACAGCACCAAAACTCTACAGGTAGCCTCAGACCATCATTGACATAACACACACCTAGTTTGGTCAGAAAAGGCTATGGCATTGCGGAGATAAAGCCTCAATTTAATTTTTGCGACTATTACCTCGGATTCATTCGCAAGTTATTCGTAAACGGTTTGACGAATCAACTTTCTTTGAATAGCTTTTGGTCAGCATGGTCTGGAGATGATGTGGTTCAATTTTGGTGAAAATTGGACGAACGGTCTAGGAGCAGTTCGAAAAAGTAGGTTTTTAAAGAAAAACAACATGGTGGACAAGAAGTTTGGCCGACTATGACAAATTGGGTATCTGTGTTCTCGGCTTGACCCAAGGAACGTATAAAGATAATTTGTTTTACCATAGGTTAACGTATTCAAAAGTTATTAGCATATTTGTACATTTCGTTATAACTTTTGACCACAAGGTGGTGCTGCCTCAAAACTTTTTGAGTCGTATCAAGGTTAGGTGCCGAAGACACATATTGAGTTTCGTAACGATACGCCAATATCTTTGTTAAATATAGCAATTTATGACAATATTCAAAATGGCCGATGCTCAAAATGGCCGATATGGGAAAATTTGGTATTGCACGACTCGACATGATGCACTGAATCTAAAGAGACCAGTTTTATTATTTTTGGCCAAAGCGTTCAGAAGTTATAAGCAAATATTTAACTTTTTCATATCTCCTGACCACTAGGGGGCACAGCGCCAAAACTCTGCAGGTTGCCTCAGACCATGATTGACATAACACACACCTAGTTTGGTCAGAAAACGCTAATGCGTTGCGGAGATAAAGCCTCAATTTCATTTTTGCGACCATTACGTCGGATTTTTTTGCGAGTTATTCGTAAACGGGTTGACATATCAACTTTCTTTGGATAACTTTTTGTCCACATGGTCTGGAGATGATGTGGTTCAATTTTCGTTGAAATCGGAAAAACGGCCTAGGAGGAGTTCGAAAAAGTAGGTTTTTCATAAAATTCAAAATGGCGGGAAAAATTCCATGACGGAAAATGACGTCATAGGGTGCAATCGAATCGTCTTGAGCCAAGGAATCAGTGGACATAAGAATTTTGTTTCTAGGTCATACGGTTCAAAAGTTATTAGCATAAACGTTAGCGCAACTTTGGACAGTTGGTGGCGCTACAGATATTGAGTTAGAGACTTCAATTTTGCTATGGTCAATGATTGGACTGTCCTTTATGAGTGTGCCAACTTTCATCATTTTCCCGCTTACGGTTCTATGGGCTGTCATAGACTTCAATGACGGAAGAAGAAGAAGAATAATAATAAAGAACCGGAACAAAAACAATAGGTGCCTCCGCACCTTCGGTGCTTGGCCCCTAATAAATATAGCTGCTAGCAGCCATCACGGGGCCAAGCGCAAGGAGGGCATTAAATGTCATGCCGACATGACTGGCATCATCAGACCAACGGCAGTAAGAATCTAAAGACATTTCAATATGACTTAAGTCTAAATGGCTGAAAAACCAACAATACGGTCTTTAGCAATTCGATTTAATGGTTTATCGCATTCAACCAACAGGCAGCGCTGTAACCAAATTGTAGTGTGTGGTACATTGAGAGTGTGGTGACATTGACACATGCAAAGTTTGCTTTCAATTGGGTAAACCATTGCTGACAGAGCACTAAAGTCATGTGTTTGTTAAACATAGAATCTTATAAGAAAAATCGAAATGGCAGACGCTCAAAATGGCCGATATGGGAATATTTGGTATCACAGGACTCGGCATGAGCCACTGGATCTAAAGAGACCAGTTTCATGACTTTTGGCCAAAGGGTTCAGAAGTTATAAGCAAAAAAGTCAGTTTTTGATAACTCCTGACCACTAGGGGGCACAGCGCCAAAACTCTGCAGGTAGCCTCAAACCATGATTGACATAACACACACCTAGTTTGGTCAGAAAGGGCTAATGCATTGGGGAGATAAAGCCTCAATTTCATTTTGGCGACTTTTACCTCAGATTCTTTCGCGAGTTATTCGTAAACGGTTTGTCGAATCAACTTTCTTTATATATCGTTTTGTCCACATTGTCGGGAGATGATGTGGTTCAATTTTCGTGAACATCGGACGAACGGCCTAGGAGGAGTTCGACAAAGTAGGTTTTTCATAAAATTCAAAATGGCGGGAAAATTTTCATGACGGAAAATGACGTCATAGGGTGCAATAAAATCGTCTTGAGCCAAGGAATCAGTGGACAAAAGAATTTTGTTTCTAGGACATACGGTTCAAAAGTTATTTACGTAAACGTGAGTGCAACTTTGGACGGTTGGTGGCGCTATAGAGATTGAGTTAGAGACTTCAATTTTGCTATGGTCAATGATTGGACTCTCCTTTATGAGTGTGCCAACTTTTTTTCATTTTCCCGCTTACGGTTCTATGGGCTGTCATAGACTTCAATGGCAGAAGAAGAATAATAATAATAATAAATATAGCTGCTAGCAGCCATCACGGGGCCAAGCGCAAGGAGGGCATTAAATGTCATGCCGACATGGCTGGCATCATCAGACCAACGGCAGTAAGAATCTAAAGACATTTCAATATGACTTAAGTCTAAATGGCTGAAAAATCAACAATACGGTCTTTAGTAGTTCGATTTAATGGTTTATCACGTTCGACCAACAGGCAGCGCTGTAACCAAATTGTAGTGTCAATTCATGTGGTACATTGGGTAAATTGGGTAAACCATGGCTGACAGAGCACTAAAGTCATGTGTTTGTTAAACATAGCATCTTATAAGAAAAATCGAAATGGCAGACGCTCAAAATGCCCGATATGGGAATATTTGCTATCACAGGACTCGGCATGACCCACTGGATCTAAAGAGACCAGTTTCATGATTTTTGGCCAAAGGGTTCAGAAGTTATAAGCAAAAAAGTCAGTTTTTGATAACTCCTGACCACTAGGGGGCACAGCGCCAAAACTCTGCAGGTAGCCTCAAACCATGATTGACATAACACACACCTAGTTTGGTCAGAAAAGGCTAATGCATTGGGGAGATAAAGCCTCAATTTCATTTTGGCGACTTTTACCTCAGATTCTTTCGCGAGTTATTCGTAAACGGTTTGACGAATCAACTTTCTTTATATATCGTTTTGTCCACATTGTCGGGAGATGATGTGGTTCAATTTTCGTGAACATCGGACGAACGGCCTAGGAGGAGTTCGACAAAGTAGGTTTTTCATAAAATTCAAAATGGCGGGAAAATCTTCATGACGGAAAATGACGTCATAGGGTGCAATCGAATCGTCTTGAGCCAAGGAATCAGTGGACAAAAGAATTTTGTTTCTAGGACATACGGTTCAAAAGTTATTTACGTAAACGTGAGTGCAACTTTGGACAGTTGGTGGCGCTAGAGAGATTGAGTTAGAGACTTCAATTTTGCTATGGTCAATGATTGGACTCTCCTTTATCAGTGTGCCAACTTTTTTTCATTTTCCCGCTTACGGTTCTATGGGCTGTCATAGACTTCAATGGCAGAAGAAGAATAATAATAATAAATATAGCTGCTAGCAGCCATCACGGGGCCAAGCGCAAGGAGGGCATTAAATGTCATGCCGACATGGCTGGCATCATCAGACCAACGGCAGTAAGAATCTAAAGACATTTCAATATGACTTAAGTCTAAATGGCTGAAAAATCAACAATACAGTCTTTAGCAATTCGATTTAATGGATTATCACATTCAACCAACAGGCAGCGCTCTAACCAAATTGAAGTGTCGTGACATTGACACATGCAAAGTTTGCTTTCAATTGGGTAAACCATTGCTGACAGAGAACTAAAGTCATGTGTTTGTTAAACATAGCATCTTATAAGAAAAATCGAAATGGCAGACGCTCAAAATGGCCGATATGGGAATATTTGGTATCACAGGACTCGGCATGACCCACTGGATCTAAACAGACCAGTTTCATGATTTTTGGCCAAAGGGTTCAGAAGTTATAAGCAAAAAAGTCAGTTTTTCATAACTCCTGACCACTAGGGGGCACAGCGCCAAAACTCTGCAGGTAGCCTCAGACAATGATTGACATAATACACACCTAGTTTGGTCAGAAAAAGCTAATGCATTGCGGAGATAAAGCCTCAATTTTATTTTGGCGACTTTTACCTCGGATTCTTTCGCGAGTTATTCGTAAACGGTTTGACAAATCAACTTTCTTTATATACCGTTATGTCCACATTGTCTGGAGATGATGTGGTTCAATTTTCGTGAAAATCGGACGAACGGCCTAGGAGGAGTTCGAAAAAGTAGGTTTTTCATAAAATTCAAAATGGCGGGAAAATATTCATGACGGAAAATGACGTCATAGGGTGCAATCGAATCGTCTTGAGCCAAGGAATCAGTGGACAAAAGAATTTTGTTTCTAGGACATACGGTTCAAAAGTTATTTACGTAAACGTGAGTGCAACTTTGGACAGTTGGTGGCGCTATAGAGATTGAGTTAGAGACTTCAATTTTGCTATGGTCAATGATTGGACTGTCCTTTATGAGTGTGCCAACTTTTTTTCATTTTCCCGCTTACGGTTCTATGGGCTGTCATAGACTTCAATGGCAGAAGAAGAATAATAATAATAAATATAGCTGCTAGCAGCCATCACGGGGCCAAGCGCAAGGAGGGCATTAAATGTCATGCCGACATGGCTGGCATCATCAGACCAACGGCAGTAAGAATCTAAAGACATTTCAATATGACTTAAGTCTAAATGGCTGAAAAATCAACAATACGGTCTTTAGTAGTTCGATTTAATGGTTTATCACGTTCGACCAACAGGCAGCGCTGTAACCAAATTGTAGTGTCAATTCATGTGGTACATTGGGTAAATTGGGTAAACCATGGCTGACAGAGCACTAAAGTCATGTGTTTGTTAAACATAGCATCTTATAAGAAAAATCGAAATGGCAGACGCTCAAAATGCCCGATATGGGAATATTTGCTATCACAGGACTCGGCATGACCCACTGGATCTAAAGAGACCAGTTTCATGATTTTTGGCCAAAGGGTTCAGAAGTTATAAGCAAAAAAGTCAGTTTTTGATAACTCCTGACCACTAGGGGGCACAGCGCCAAAACTCTGCAGGTAGCCTCAAACCATGATTGACATAACACACACCTAGTTTGGTCAGAAAAGGCTAATGCATTGGGGAGATAAAGCCTCAATTTCATTTTGGCGACTTTTACCTCAGATTCTTTCGCGAGTTATTCGTAAACGGTTTGACGAATCAACTTTCTTTATATATCGTTTTGTCCACATTGTCGGGAGATGATGTGGTTCAATTTTCGTGAACATCGGACGAACGGCCTAGGAGGAGTTCGACAAAGTAGGTTTTTCATAAAATTCAAAATGGCGGGAAAATCTTCATGACGGAAAATGACGTCATAGGGTGCAATCGAATCGTCTTGAGCCAAGGAATCAGTGGACAAAAGAATTTTGTTTCTAGGACATACGGTTCAAAAGTTATTTACGTAAACGTGAGTGCAACTTTGGACAGTTGGTGGCGCTAGAGAGATTGAGTTAGAGACTTCAATTTTGCTATGGTCAATGATTGGACTCTCCTTTATCAGTGTGCCAACTTTTTTTCATTTTCCCGCTTACGGTTCTATGGGCTGTCATAGACTTCAATGGCAGAAGAAGAATAATAATAAATATAGCTGCTAGCAGCCATCACGGGGCCAAGCGCAAGGAGGGCATTAAATGTCATGCCGACATGGCTGGCATCATCAGACCAACGGCAGTAAGAATCTAAAGACATTTCAATATGACTTGTCTAAATGGCTAAAAAATCAACAATACGGTCTTTAGTATTTCGATTTAATGGTTTATCACATTCAATCAACAGGCAGCGCTGTAACCAAATTGTAGTGTAAATTCATGTGGTACATTGAGAGTGTGGTGACATTGACACATGCAAAGTTTGCTTTCAATTGGGTAAACCATTGCTGACAGAGCACTAAAGTCATGTGTTTGTTAAACATAGCATCTTATAAGAAAAATTGAAATGGCAGACGCTCAAAATGGCCGATATGGGAAAAATTGGTATCACAGGACTCGGCATGACCCACTGGATCTAAAGACAGCAGTTTCATGATTTTTAGACAAAGCGTTCAGGAGTTATAATAAAAAATGTCAGTTTTTTAATATCTCCTGACCACTAGGGGGCAGAGCGCCAAAACTCTGCAGGTAGCCTCAGACCATGTTTGACATAACACACACCTAGTTTGGTCAGAAAACGCTAATGCATCGCGGAGATAAAGCCTCAATTTCATTTTTGTGACCATTACGTCGGATTCTTTCGCGAGTTATTCGTAAACGGTTTGACATATCAACTTTCTTTGGATAAGTTTTTGTCACGATGGTCGGGAGATAATGTGGTTTAATTTTGGTGAAAATTGGACAAACGGTCTGGGAGGAGTTCGAAAAAGTAGGTTTTCAAAGAAAAACAACATGGTGGACAAGAAGTTTGGCCGACTATGACAAATTTGGTATCTGTGTTCTCGGTTTGACCCAAGGAACGTATAAAGATAATTTGTTTTACCATAGGTTAACGCACTCAAAAGTTATTAGCATATTTGTAAATTTGGTTATAATTTTTGACCACAAGGGGGTGCTGCCTCGAAACTTTTGGAGTCGTATCAAGGTTAGGTGCCGAAGACACATATTGAGTTTCGTAACGATACGTCAATATCTTTGTTAAATATAGCAATTTATGACAATATTCAAAATGGCCGACGCTCAAAATGGCCGATATGGGAAAATTTGGTATCGCACGACTCGGCATGATGCACCGAATCTAAAGAGACCAGTTTTATTATTTTTGGCCAAAGCGTTCAGAAGTTATAAGCAAATATTTAACTTTTTCATATCTCCTGGCCACTAGGGGGCACAGCGCCAAAACTCTGCAGGTAGCCTCAGATCATGATTGACATAACACACACCTAGTTTGGTCAGAAAACGCTAATGCGTTGCGGAGATAAAGCCTAAATTTCATTTTTGCGACCATTACGTCAGATTCTTTCGCCAGTTATTCGTAAACGGTTTGACATATCAACTTTCTTTGGATAACTTTTTGTCCACATTGTCTGGAGATGATGTAGTTCAATTTTCGTTGAAATCGGAAAAACGGCCTAGGAGGAGTTCGACAAAGTAGGTTTTTCATAAAATTCAAAATGGCGGGAAAAATTTCATGACGGAAAATGACGTCATAGGGTGCAATCGAATCGGCTTGAGCCAAGGAATCAGTGGACATAAGAATTTTGTTTCTAGGTCATACGGTTCAAAAGTTATTAGCATAAACGTTGGTTCAACTTTGGACAGTTGGTGGCGCTATAGAGATTGAGTTAGAGACTTCAATTTTGCTATGGTCAATGATTGGACTGTCCTTTATGAGTGTGCCAAATTTTTTTCATTTTCCCGCTTACGGTTCTATGGGCTGTCATAGACTTCAATGACGGAAGAAGAAGAAGAATAATAATAAAGAACCGGAACAAAAACAATAGGTGCCTCCGCACCTTCGGTGCTTGGCCCCTAATAAATATAGCTGCTAGCAGCCATCACGGGGCCAAGCGCAAAGAGGGCATTAAATGTCATGCCGATATGGCTGGCAGCATCCGACCAACAGCAGTAAACATCTAAAGACGTTTCAATATGACTTCAGTCTAAATGGCTGAAAAATCATCAATACGGTCTTTAGCAATTCGATTTAATGGTTTATCACGTTTGACCAACAAGCAGCGCTCTAACCAAATTGATGTGTCAATTCATGTGGTATGTCCAGAGAGAGATGACAATGACACATGCAAAGTTTGGTGTCAATTGGGTAAAGCATTGCTGAAATACAGCATTATAGTCATTTTGACATCAAAGCACTTCATCTTGGCTGGAGAGAAAACCCTTTGTCTCTAAAATGTAATTGTATCAAATAATTTCACTTTAAGCATACACTGACAGTCTACTTACTATGTGCATTTTTAAAATGGGGAAAATAAACCCTGTAGATCCAATGTAGTTAAAGTCAAATTAATCATTGTATGATTTGATTTACAATAATAAACATATCAGTATTTTCTTCATTAGTCTGTTTTAATTCATGTAAACAGTTCTTGAAAAGAAAACAGCAACTTATTGATATATTATAAGAAGTATAATTATTTTTATTCATTATGAAGAGGTTTATTTTTATAGTTATAGTAAAAACAACAACAGAACTTTTGAATAAAACTAAATGTTTAATTGACTAATTTTCCTTAATGTATCATTTTCATCAATGTGAAAAGGGCAAATGACATGTTGAGTAATGTTCTGCTGACATTTAGTGGCTGTAGTTGACATTTCGAGTTTTATTGTCTTAAGTGAGAAGCAAAAAAGCTGTAAGCAAAAGCACCACTTTGTTTATATCTCCGGACCACTAGATTGCACTGCGCTAAAACTCGGCAAGTAGCCTCAGATCATGATTGACATGGCACACAGAAAGTTTGGTCAGAAAATGCTAATGCGTTGCAGAGATATACGCCTCGCTTTATTTGGTGGCCATTTGGTCAAATTCGATTGCAATTTTATCGAAAACAGTTTGGCGAATCAACTTCATTTCTATAACTTTTTGTCAACAGGGTCTGAAGATGATGTGATTCAATTTTGGTGAAAATTGAGCAAACGGTTTGGGAGGAGTTCGAAAAAGTAGGTTTTTATAGAAAAATAACATGGCAAATCGGAGGTTTGGCCGAATATGACATATTTGGTATCTATGGTCTCGGCTTGACCCAATGAACACATTAAGACCATTTGTTTTACAATAGGTTAACGTCATCAAAAGTTATTAGCATATTTGTAAATTTGGTTATAACTTTTGACCACAAGGTGGCGCTGCCCCCAAACTTTTTGTGCCGTATCAAGGTTAGGTGCCGAAGACACATATTGAGTTTCGTAACGATACGCCAATCCATTTGTTAAATATAGCAATTTATGACAATATTCAAAATGGCCGACGCTCTAAATGGCCGATATGGGAAAATTTAGTATCGCACGACTCGGCATGATGCACTGAATCTAACGAGACCAGTTTTATGATTTTTAGACAAAGCGTTCAGGAGTTGTAAGGAAAAATGTCACTTTTTCATATCTCCTGACCACTAGGGGGCACAGCGCCAAAACTCTGCAGGTAGCCTCAGACCATGATTGACATAACACACACCGAGTTTGGTCAGAAAACGCTAATGCGTTGTGGAGATAGAGCCTCAAGTTCATTTTTGCGATCATTACGTCGGATTATTTCGTGAGTTATTCATAAACGGTTTGACATTTCAACTTTCTTTGGATAACTTTTTGTCACCATGGTCTGGAGATGATGTGGTTCAATTTTCGTGAAAATCGGACAAACGGCCTAGGAGGAGTTCGAAAAAGTAGGTTTTTCATAAAATTCAAAATGGCGGGAAAATATTCATGACGGAAAATGACGTCATAGGGTGCAATCGAATCGTCTTGAGCCAAGGAATCAGTGGACAAAAGAATTTTGTTTCTAGGACATACGGTTCAAAAGTTATTTACGTAAACGTGAGTGCAACTTTGGACAGTTGGTGGCGCTATAGAGATTGAGTTAGAGACTTCAATTTTGCTATGGTCAATGATTGGACTGTCCTTTATGAGTGTGCCAACTTTTTTTCATTTTCCCGCTTACGGTTCTATGGGCTGTCATAGACTTCAATGACGGAAGAAGAAGAAGAATAATAATAAAGAACCGGAACAAAAACAATAGGTGCCTCCGCACCTTCGGTGCTTGGCCCCTAATAATAATAAGAACCGGAACAAAAACAATAGGTGCCTCCGCACCTTCGGTGCTTGGCCCCTAATAAATATAGCTGCTAGCAGCCATCACGGGGCCAAGCGCAAGGAGGGCATTAAATGTCATGCCGACATGGCTGGCATCATCAGACCAACGGCAGTAAGAATCTAAAGACATTTCAATATGACTTAAGTCTAAATGGCTGAAAAATCAACAATACGGTCTTTAGTAATTCGATTTAATGGTTTATCACATTCAACCAACAGGCAGCGCTGTAACCAAATTGTAGTGTCAATTCATGTGGTACATTGAGAGTGTGGTGACATTGACACATGCAAAGTTTGCTTTCAATTGGGTAAACCATTGCTGACAGAGCACTAAAGTCATGTGTTTGTTAAACATAGCATCTTATAAGAAAAATCGAAATGGCAGACGCTCAAAATGGCCGATATGGGAAAATTTGGTATCACAGGACTCGGCATGACCCACTGGATCTAAAGACAGCAGTTTCATGATTTTTAGACAAAGCGTTCAGGAGTTATAATCAAAAATGTCAGTTTTTTAATATCTCCTGACCACTAGGGGGCAGAGCGCCAAAACTCTGCAGGTAGCCTCAGACCATGATTGACATAACACACACCTAGTTTGGTAAGAAAACGCTAATGCGTTGCGGAGATAAAGCCTCAATTTCATTTTTGCGACCATTACGTCGGATTCTTTTGCGAGTTATTCGTAAACGGTTTGACATATCAACTTTCTTTGGATAACTTTTTGTCATGATGGTCTGGAGATGATGTGGTTTAATTTTGGTGAAAATTGGACAAACGGTTTGGGAGGAGTTCGAAAAAGTAGGTTTTTAAAGAAAAACAACATGGTGGACAAGAAGTTTGGCCGACTATGACAAATTTGGTATCTGTGTTCTCAGTTTGACCCAAGGAACGTATAAAGATAATTTGTTTTACCATCGGTTAACGCATTCAAAAGTTATTAGCAAATTTGTAAATTTGGTTATAATTTTTGACCACAAGGGGGTGCTGCCTCGAAACTTTTTGAGTCGTATCAAGGTTAGGTGCCGAAGACACATATTGAGTTTCGTAACGATACGCCAATATCTTTGTTAAATATAGCAATTTATGACAATATTCAAAATGGCCGACGCTCAAAATGGCCGATATGGGAAAATTTGGTATCGCACGACTCGGCATGATGCACTGAATCTAAAGAGACCAGTTTTATTATTTTTGGCCAAAGCGTTCAGAAGTTATAAGCAAATATTTAACTTTTTCATATCTCCTGACCACTAGGGGGCACAGCGCCAAAACTCTGCAGGTAGCCTCAGACCATGATTGACATAACACACACCTAGTTTGGTCAGAAAACGCTAATGCGTTGCGGAGATAAAGCCTCAATTTCATTTTTGCGACCATTACGTCGGATTCTTTCGCGAGTTATTCGTAAACGGTTTGACATATCAACTTTCTTTGGATAACTTTTTGTCCACATGGTCTGGAGATGATGTGGTTCAATTTTCGTTGAAATCGGAAAAACGGCCTCGGAGGAGTTTGAAAAAGTAGGTTTTTCATAAAATTCAAAATGGCGGGAAAATTTTCATGACGGAAAATGACGTCATAGGGTGCAATCGAATCGTCTTGAGCCAAGGAATCAGTGGACATAAGAATTTTGTTTCTAGGTCATACGGTTCAATAGTTATTAGCATAAACGTTAGCGCAACTTTGGACAGTTGGTGGCGCTACAGATATTTAGTTAGAGACTTCAATTTTGCTATGGTCAATGATTGGACTGTCCTTTATGAGTGTGCCAAATTTTTTTCATTTTCCTGTTTACGGTTCTATGGGCTGTCATAGACTTCAATGACGGAAGAAGAAGAAGAATAATAATAAAGAACCGGAACAAAAACAATAGGTGCCTCCGCACCTTCGGTGCTTGGCCCCTAATAATAATAAGAACCGGAACAAAAACAATAGGTGCCTCCGCACCTTCGGTGCTTGGCCCCTAATAATAATAATAAGAACCGGAACAAAAACAATAGGTGCCTCCGCACCTTCGGTGCTTGGCCCCTAATAAGAACCGGAACAAAAACAATAGGTGCCTCCGCACCTTCGGTGCTTGGCCCCTAAATAGCTGCTAGCAGCCATCACGGGGCCAAGCGCAAGGAGGGCATTACATGTTATGCCGACATGGCTTGCATCATCAGACCAACGGCAGTAAGAATCTAAAGACATTTCAATATGACTTAAGTCTAAATGGCTGAAAAATCAACAATACGGTCTTTAGTATTTCGATTTAATGGTTTATCACATTCAACCAACAGGCAGCGCTGTAACCAAATTGTAGTGTCAATTCATGTGGTACATTGAGAGTGTGGTGACTGACACATGCAAAGTTTGCTTTCAATTGGGTAAACCATTGCTGACAGAGCACTAAAGTCATGTGTTTGTTAAACTTAGCATCTTATAAGAAAAATCGAAATGGCAGACGCTCAAAATGGCCGATATGGGAATATTTGGTATCACAGGACTCGGCATGACCCACTGGATCTAAAGAGACCAGTTTCATGTTTTTTGGCCAAAGGGTTCAGAAGTTATAAGCAAAAAAGTCAGTTTTTCATAACTCCTGACCACTAGGGGGCAGAGCGCCAAAACTCTGCAGGTAGCCTCAGACCATGATTGACATAACACACACCTAGTTTGGTCAGAAAAGACTAATGCATTGCGGAGATAAAGCCTCAGTTTCAATTTGGCGACTTTTACCTCGGATTCTTTCGCGAGTTATTCGTAAACGGTTTGTCGAATCAACTTTCTTTATATATCGTTTTGTCCACATTGTCGGGAGATGATGTGGTTCAATTTTCGTGAAGATCGGACGAACGGCCTAGGAGGAGTTCGACAAAGTAGGTTTTTCATAAAATTCAAAATGGCGGGAAAATTTTCATGACGGAAAATGACGTCATAGGGTGCAATCGAATCGTCTTGAGCCAAGGAATCAGTGGACAAAAGAATTTTGTTTCTAGGACATACGGTTCAAAAGTTATTTACGTAAACGTGAGTGCAACTTTGGACGGTTGGTGGCGCTATAGAGATTGAGTTAGAGACTTCAATTTTGCTATGGTCAATGATTGGACTCTCCTTTATGAGTGTGCCAACTTTTTTTCATTTTCCCGCTTACGGTTCTATGGGCTGTCATAGACTTCAATGGCAGAAGAAGAATAATAATAATAATAATAATAAGAACCGGAACAAAAACAATAGGTGCCTCCGCACCTTCGGTGCTTGGCCCCTAATAATAAGAACCGGAACAAAAACAATAGGTGCCTCCGCACCTTCGGTGCTTGGCCCCTAATAATAATAAGAACCGGAACAAAAACAATAGGTGCCTCCGCACCTTCGGTGCTTGGCCCCTAATAATAATAAGAACCGGAACAAAAACAATAGGTGCCTCCGCACCTTCGGTGCTTGGCCCCTAAATAGCTGCTAGCAGCCATCACGGGGCCAAGCGCAAGGAGGGCATTAAATGTCATGCCGACATGGCTGGCATCATCAGACCAATGGCAGTAAGAATCTAAAGACATTTCAATATGACTTAAGTCTAAATGGCTGAAAAATCAACAATACGGTCTTTAGTAATTCGATTTAATGGTTTATCACATTCAACCAGCAGGCAGCGCTGTAACCAAATTGTAGTGTCAATTCATGTGGTACATTGAGAGTGTGGTGACATTGACACATGCAAAGTTTGCTTTCAATTGGGTAAACCATTGCTGACAGAGCACTAAAGTCATGTGTTTGTTAAACATAGAATCTTATAAGAAAAATCGAAATGGCAGACGCTCAAAATGGCCGATATGGGAAAATTTGGTATCACAGGACTCGGCATGACCCATTGGATCTAAAGAGACCAGTTTCATGATTTTTGGCCAAAGGGTTCAGGAGTTATAAGCAAAAAAGTCAGTTTTTTAATATCTCCTGACCACTAGGGGGCAGAGCGCCAAAACTCTGCAGGTAGCCTCAAACCATGATTGACATAACACACACCTAGTTTGGTCAGAAAAGGCTAATGCATTGGGGAGATAAAGCCTCAATTTCATTTTGGCGACTTTTACCTCAGATTCTTTCACGAGTTATTCGTAAACGGTTTGACGAATCAACTTTGTTTATATATCGTTTTGTCAACATTGTCAGGAGATGATGTGGTTCAATTTTCGTGAACATCGGACGAACGGCCTAGGAGGAGTTCGACAAAGTAGGTTTTTCATAAAATTCAAAATGGCGGGAAAATTTTCATGACGGAAAATGACGTCATAGGGTGCAATCGAATCGTCTTGAGCCAAGGAATCAGTGGACAAAAGAATTTTGTTTCTAGGACATACGGTTCAAAAGTTATTTACGTAAACGTGAGTGCAACTTTGGACAGTTGGTGGCGGTAGAGAGATTGAGTTAGAGACTTCAATTTTGCTATGGTCAATGATTAGACTCTCCTTTATGAGTGTGCCAACTTTTTTTCATTTTCCCGCTTACGGTTCTATGGGCTGTCATAGACTTCAATGGCAGAAGAAGAATAATAATAATAATAATAATAAGAACCGGAACAAAAACAATAGGTGCCTCCGCACCTTCGGTGCTTGGCCCCTAATAATAAGAACCGGAACAAAAACAATAGGTGCCTCCGCACCTTCGGTGCTTGGCCCCTAATAATAAGAACCGGAACAAAAACAATAGGTGCCTCCGCACCTTCGGTGCTTGGCCCCTAAATAGCTGCTAGCAGCCATCACGGGGCCAAGCGCAAGGAGGGCATTAAATGTCATGCCGACATGGCTGGCATCATCAGACCAATGGCAGTAAGAATCTAAAGACATTTCAATATGACTTAAGTCTAAATGGCTGAAAAATCAACAATACGGTCTTTAGTAATTCGATTTAATGGTTTATCACATTCAACCAGCAGGCAGCGCTGTAACCAAATTGTAGTGTCAATTCATGTGGTACATTGAGAGTGTGGTGACATTGACACATGCAAAGTTTGCTTTCAATTGGGTAAACCATTGCTGACAGAGCACTAAAGTCATGTGTTTGTTAAACATAGAATCTTATAAGAAAAATCGAAATGGCAGACGCTCAAAATGGCCGATATGGGAAAATTTGGTATCACAGGACTCGGCATGACCCATTGGATCTAAAGAGACCAGTTTCATGATTTTTGGCCAAAGGGTTCAGGAGTTATAAGCAAAAAAGTCAGTTTTTTAATATCTCCTGACCACTAGGGGGCAGAGCGCCAAAACTCTGCAGGTAGCCTCAAACCATGATTGACATAACACACACCTAGTTTGGTCAGAAAAGGCTAATGCATTGGGGAGATAAAGCCTCAATTTCATTTTGGCGACTTTTACCTCAGATTCTTTCACGAGTTATTCGTAAACGGTTTGACGAATCAACTTTGTTTATATATCGTTTTGTCAACATTGTCAGGAGATGATGTGGTTCAATTTTCGTGAACATCGGACGAACGGCCTAGGAGGAGTTTGACAAAGTAGGTTTTTCATAAAATTCAAAATGGCGGGAAAATTTTCATGACGGAAAATGACGTCATAGGGTGCAATCGAATCGTCTTGAGCCAAGGAATCAGTGGACAAAAGAATTTTGTTTCTAGGACATACGGTTCAAAAGTTATTTACGTAAACGTGAGTGCAACTTTGGACAGTTGGTGGCGGTAGAGAGATTGAGTTAGAGACTTCAATTTTGCTATGGTCAATGATTAGACTCTCCTTTATGAGTGTGCCAACTTTTTTTCATTTTCCCGCTTACGGTTCTATGGGCTGTCATAGACTTCAATGGCAGAAGAAGAATAATAATAATAATAAATATAGCTGCTAGCAGCCATCACGGGGCCAAGCGCAAGGAGGGCATTAAATGTCATGCCGACATGACTGGCATCATCAGACCAACGGCAGTAAAAATCTAAAGACATTTCAATATGACTTAAGTCTAAATGGCTGAAAAACCAACAATACGGTCTTTAGCAATTCGATTTAATGGTTTATCGCATTCAACCAACAGGCAGCGCTGTAACCAAATTGTAGTGTGTGGTACATTGAGAGTGTGGTGACATTGACACATGCAAAGTTTGCTTTCAATTGGGTAAACCATTGCTGACAGAGCACTAAAGTCAAGTGTTTGTTAAACATAGCATCTTATAAGAAAAATCGAAATGGCAGACGCTCAAAATGGCCGATATGGGAATATTTGGTATCACAGGACTCGGCATGACCCACTGGATCTAAAGAGACCAGTTTCATGATTTTTGGCCAAAGGGTTCAGAAGTTATAAGCAAAAAAGTCAGTTTTTGATAACTCCTGACCACTAGGGGGCACAGCGCCAAAACTCTGCAGGTAGCCTCAAACCATGATTGACATAACACACACCTAGTTTCGTCAGAAAAGGCTAATGCATTGGGGAGATAAAGCCTCAATTTCATTTTGGCGACTTTTACCTCAGATTCTTTCGCGAGTTATTCGTAAACGGTTTGTCGAATCAACTTTCTTTATATATCGTTTTGTCCACATTGTCGGGAGATGATGTGGTTCAATTTTCGTGAACATCGGACGAACGGCCTAGGAGGAGTTCGACAAAGTAGGTTTTTCATAAAATTCAAAATGGCGGGAAAATTTTCATGACGGAAAATGACGTCATAGGGTGCAATCGAATCGTCTTGAGCCAAGGAATCAGCGGACAAAAGAATTTTGTTTCTAGGACATACGGTTCAAAAGTTATTTACGTAAACGTGAGTGCAACTTTGGACAGTTGGTGGCGCTAGAGAGATTGAGTTAGAGACTTCAATTTTGCTATGGTCAATGATTGGACTCTCCTTTATGAGTGTGCCAACTTTTTTTCATTTTCCCGCTTACGGTTCTATGGGCTGTCATAGACTTCAATGGCAGAAGAAGAATAATAATAAATATAGCTGCAAGCAGCCATGACGGGGCCAAGCATTAGGAGGGCATTAAATGTTATGCCGACATGGCTGGCAGCATCAGACCAACAGCAGTAAGCATCTAAAGACATACCAATATGACTTCAGTCTAAATGGCTGAAAAATCATCAATACGGTCTTTAGCAATTCAATGTAATGGTTTATCACGTTCGATAACTCAGCGCTGTAACCAAACTGATGTGTCAAATCATGTGGTATATCCAGAGTGAGGTGACAATGACACATGCAAAGTTTGGTGTCAATAGGGTAAAGCATTGCTGACATCCAGCTTTAAAGTCATGTGTTTGTTAAGCATAGCATTTCATGACAAAATTCTAAATAGCTGACGCTGAAAATGGCCGATATGGGAAAATTTGGTATCGCACGACTCGGCATGATGCCCTGAATCTAAAGACAGCAGTTTCATGATTTTTGGACAAAGCATTCAGGAGTTATAATCAAAAATGTCAGTATTTTATATCTCCTGACCACTAGGGGGCAGAGCGCCAAAACTCTGCAGGTAGCCTCAGATCATGATTGACATGACACACAGAAAGTTTGGTCAGAATACGCTAATGCGTTGCGGAGATATAGCCTCGCTTTATTTGGTGGCCATTTGGTCAAATTTGTTCGCAATTTTATCGAAACCTGTTTGACGAATCAACTTTATTTTAATAACTTTTTGTCAGCATGGTCTGAAGATGTTATGATTCAATTTTGGTGAAAATTGGACAAACGGTGTGGGAGGAGTTCGAAAAAGTAGGTTTTTAAAGAAAAACAACATGGCGGACAGGAAGTTTGGCCGACTATGACAAATTTGGTATCTGTGTTCTCGGTTTGACCCAAGGAACGTATAAAGACAACTTATTTTACCATAGGTTAACGTGTTCAAAAGTTATTAGCATTTTTGCAAATTTGTTTATAACTTTTGACCACAAGGTGGCGCTGCCTCGAAACTTTTTGTGTTGTATCAGGCCCAGATGCCGAAGACACATATCGAGTTTCGTAACGATACACCAATGTGTTTGTTAAATATAGCAATTTATGACAAAATTCAAAATGGCCGACCCTCAAAATGGCCGATATGGGAAAATTTGGTATTGCACGACTCGGCATGATGCCCTGAATCTAACGAGACCAGTTTTATGATTTTTGATCGAAGCGTTCAGAAGTTATAAGCAAATATTTCACTTTTTCATATCTCCAGACCACTAGGGGGCAGAGCGCCAAATCTCCGCAGGTAGCCTCAGACCATCATTGCCATAACACACACCAAGTTTGGTCAGAATACGCTAATGCGTTGCAGAGATAAAGCCTCGCTTTCATTTCTGCGGCCATTTTGTCGAATTCATTCGCAAGTTATTCGTAAACGGTTTGACAAATAAACTTTCTTTTAATAACTTTTTGTACGCATAGTCTGGAGATGATGTGGTTCAATTTTCGTGAAAATCGGACAAACGGCCTAGGAGGAGTTCGAAAAAGTAGGTTTTTCGTAAAATTCAAAATGGCGGGAAAATTTTCATGACGGAAAATGACGTCATAGGGTGCAATCGAATCGTCTTGAGCCAAGGAATTAGTGGACGAAAGAATTTTGTTTCTAGGACATACGGTTCAAGAGTTATTTACGTAAACGTGAGTGCAACTTTGGACAGTTGGTGGCGCTAGAGACATTGAGTTAGAGACTTCAAATTTGCTATGGTCAATGATTGGCTTGTCCTCTATCAGTGTGCCAAATTTTATCATTTTCCCGCAAACGGTTCTATGGCCTTACATAGACTTCCATGGCGGAAGAAGAAGAAGAAGAAGAAGAAGAAGATGAAATATAGCTGCTAGCAGCCATCACGGGGCCAAGCGCAAGGAGGGCATTACATGTTATGCCGACATGGCTTGCATCATCAGACCAACGGCAGTAAGAATCTAAAGACATTTCAATATGACTTAAGTCTAAATGGCTGAAAAATCAACAATACGGTCTTTAGTATTTCGATTTAATGGTTTATCACATTCAACCAACAGGCAGCGCTGTAACCAAATTGTAGTGTCAATTCATGTGGTACATTGAGAGTGTGGTGACTGACACATGCAAAGTTTGCTTTCAATTGGGTAAACCATTGCTGACAGAGCACTAAAGTCATGTGTTTGTTAAACTTAGCATCTTATAAGAAAAATCGAAATGGCAGACGCTCAAAATGGCCGATATGGGAATATTTGGTATCACAGGACTCGGCATGACCCACTGGATCTAAAGAGACCAGTTTCATGTTTTTTGGCCAAAGGGTTCAGAAGTTATAAGCAAAAAAGTCAGTTTTTCATAACTCCTGACCACTAGGGGGCAGAGCGCCAAAACTCTGCAGGTAGCCTCAGACCATGATTGACATAACACACACCTAGTTTGGTCAGAAAAGACTAATGCATTGCGGAGATAAAGCCTCAGTTTCAATTTGGCGACTTTTACCTCGGATAAGTGAATAATAATAATAATAATAATAAGAACCGGAACAAAAACAATAGGTGCCTCCGCACCTTCGGTGCTTGGCCCCTAATAATAATAATAAAAGAACCGGAACAAAAACAATAGGTGCCTCCGCACCTTCGGTGCTTGGCCCCTAATAATAAGAACCGGAACAAAAACAATAGGTGCCTCCGCACCTTCGGTGCTTGGCCCCTAAATAGCTGCTAGCAGCCATCACGGGGCCAAGCGCAAGGAGGGCATTAAATGTCATGCCGACATGGCTGGCATCATCAGACCAATGGCAGTAAGAATCTAAAGACATTTCAATATGACTTAAGTCTAAATGGCTGAAAAATCAACAATACGGTCTTTAGTAATTCGATTTAATGGTTTATCACATTCAACCAGCAGGCAGCGCTGTAACCAAATTGTAGTGTCAATTCATGTGGTACATTGAGAGTGTGGTGACATTGACACATGCAAAGTTTGCTTTCAATTGGGTAAACCATTGCTGACAGAGCACTAAAGTCATGTGTTTGTTAAACATAGAATCTTATAAGAAAAATCGAAATGGCAGACGCTCAAAATGGCCGATATGGGAAAATTTGGTATCACAGGACTCGGCATGACCCATTGGATCTAAAGAGACCAGTTTCATGATTTTTGGCCAAAGGGTTCAGGAGTTATAAGCAAAAAAGTCAGTTTTTTAATATCTCCTGACCACTAGGGGGCAGAGCGCCAAAACTCTGCAGGTAGCCTCAAACCATGATTGACATAACACACACCTAGTTTGGTCAGAAAAGGCTAATGCATTGGGGAGATAAAGCCTCAATTTCATTTTGGCGACTTTTACCTCAGATTCTTTCACGAGTTATTCGTAAACGGTTTGACGAATCAACTTTGTTTATATATCGTTTTGTCAACATTGTCAGGAGATGATGTGGTTCAATTTTCGTGAACATCGGACGAACGGCCTAGGAGGAGTTCGACAAAGTAGGTTTTTCATAAAATTCAAAATGGCGGGAAAATTTTCATGACGGAAAATGACGTCATAGGGTGCAATCGAATCGTCTTGAGCCAAGGAATCAGTGGACAAAAGAATTTTGTTTCTAGGACATACGGTTCAAAAGTTATTTACGTAAACGTGAGTGCAACTTTGGACAGTTGGTGGCGGTAGAGAGATTGAGTTAGAGACTTCAATTTTGCTATGGTCAATGATTAGACTCTCCTTTATGAGTGTGCCAACTTTTTTTCATTTTCCCGCTTACGGTTCTATGGGCTGTCATAGACTTCAATGGCAGAAGAAGAATAATAATAATAAATATAGCTGCTAGCAGCCATCACGGGGCCAAGCGCAAAGAGGGCATTAAATGTCATGCCGATATGGCTGGCAGCATCCGACCAACAGCAGTAAACATCTAAAGACGTTTCAATATGACTTCAGTCTAAATGGCTGAAAAATCATCAATACGGTCTTTAGCAATTCGATTTAATGGTTTATCACGTTTGACCAACAAGCAGCGCTCTAACCAAATTGATGTGTCAATTCATGTGGTATGTCCAGAGAGAGATGACAATGACACATGCAAAGTTTGGTGTCAATTGGGTAAAGCATTGCTGAAATACAGCATTATAGTCATTTTGACATCAAAGCACTTCATCTTGGCTGGAGAGAAAACCCTTTGTCTCTAAAATGTAATTGTATCAAATAATTTCACTTTAAGCATACACTGACAGTCTACTTACTATGTGCATTTTTAAAATGGGGAAAATAAACCCTGTAGATCCAATGTAGTTAAAGTCAAATTAATCATTGTATGATTTGATTTACAATAATAAACATATCAGTATTTTCTTCATTAGTCTGTTTTAATTCATGTAAACAGTTCTTGAAAAGAAAACAGCAACTTATTGATATATTATAAGAAGTATAATTATTTTTATTCATTATGAAGAGGTTTATTTTTATAGTTATAGTAAAAACAACAACAGAACTTTTGAATAAAACTAAATGTTTAATTGACTAATTTTCCTTAATGTATCATTTTCATCAATGTGAAAAGGGCAAATGACATGTTGAGTAATGTTCTGCTGACATTTAGTGGCTGTAGTTGACATTTCGAGTTTTATTGTCTTAAGTGAGAAGCAAAAAAGCTGTAAGCAAAAGCACCACTTTGTTTATATCTCCGGACCACTAGATTGCACTGCGCTAAAACTCGGCAAGTAGCCTCAGATCATGATTGACATGGCACACAGAAAGTTTGGTCAGAAAATGCTAATGCGTTGCAGAGATATACGCCTCGCTTTATTTGGTGGCCATTTGGTCAAATTCGATTGCAATTTTATCGAAAACAGTTTGGCGAATCAACTTCATTTCTATAACTTTTTGTCAACAGGGTCTGAAGATGATGTGATTCAATTTTGGTGAAAATTGAGCAAACGGTTTGGGAGGAGTTCGAAAAAGTAGGTTTTTATAGAAAAATAACATGGCAAATCGGAGGTTTGGCCGAATATGACATATTTGGTATCTATGGTCTCGGCTTGACCCAATGAACACATTAAGACCATTTGTTTTACAATAGGTTAACGTCATCAAAAGTTATTAGCATATTTGTAAATTTGGTTATAACTTTTGACCACAAGGTGGCGCTGCCCCCAAACTTTTTGTGCCGTATCAAGGTTAGGTGCCGAAGACACATATTGAGTTTCGTAACGATACGCCAATCCATTTGTTAAATATAGCAATTTATGACAATATTCAAAATGGCCGACGCTCTAAATGGCCGATATGGGAAAATTTAGTATCGCACGACTCGGCATGATGCACTGAATCTAACGAGACCAGTTTTATGATTTTTAGACAAAGCGTTCAGGAGTTGTAAGGAAAAATGTCACTTTTTCATATCTCCTGACCACTAGGGGGCACAGCGCCAAAACTCTGCAGGTAGCCTCAGACCATGATTGACATAACACACACCGAGTTTGGTCAGAAAACGCTAATGCGTTGTGGAGATAGAGCCTCAAGTTCATTTTTGCGATCATTACGTCGGATTATTTCGTGAGTTATTCATAAACGGTTTGACATTTCAACTTTCTTTGGATAACTTTTTGTCACCATGGTCTGGAGATGATGTGGTTCAATTTTCGTGAAAATCGGACAAACGGCCTAGGAGGAGTTCGAAAAAGTAGGTTTTTCATAAAATTCAAAATGGCGGGAAAATATTCATGACGGAAAATGACGTCATAGGGTGCAATCGAATCGTCTTGAGCCAAGGAATCAGTGGACAAAAGAATTTTGTTTCTAGGACATACGGTTCAAAAGTTATTTACGTAAACGTGAGTGCAACTTTGGACAGTTGGTGGCGCTATAGAGATTGAGTTAGAGACTTCAATTTTGCTATGGTCAATGATTGGACTGTCCTTTATGAGTGTGCCAACTTTTTTTCATTTTCCCGCTTACGGTTCTATGGGCTGTCATAGACTTCAATGACGGAAGAAGAAGAAGAATAATAATAAAGAACCGGAACAAAAACAATAGGTGCCTCCGCACCTTCGGTGCTTGGCCCCTAATAATAAATATAGCTGCTAGCAGCCATCACGGGGCCAAGCGCAAGGAGGGCATTAAATGTCATGCCGACATGACTGGCATCATCAGACCAACGGCAGTAAAAATCTAAAGACATTTCAATATGGCTTAAGTCTAAATGGCTGAAAAACCAACAATACGGTCTTTAGCAATTCGATTTAATGGTTTATCGCATTCAACCAACAGGCAGCGCTGTAACCAAATTGTAGTGTGTGGTACATTGAGAGTGTGGTGACATTGACACATGCAAAGTTTGCTTTCAATTGGGTAAACCATTGCTGACAGAGCACTAAAGTCATGTGTTTGTTAAACATAGCATCTTATAAGAAAAATCGAAATGGCAGACGCTCAAAATGGCCGATATGGGAATATTTGGTATCATAGGACTCGGCATGACCCACTGGATCTAAAGAGACCAGTTTCATGATTTTTGGCCAAAGGGTTCAGAAGTTATAAGCAAAAAAGTCAGTTTTTGATAACTCCTGACCACTAGGGGGCACAGCGCCAAAACTCTGCAGGTAGCCTCAAACCATGATTGACATAACACACACCTAGTTTGGTCAGAAAAGGCTAATGCATTGGGGAGATAAAGCCTCAATTTCATTTTGGCGACTTTTACCTCAGATTCTTTCACAAGTTATTCGTAAACGGTTTGACGAATCAACTTTGTTTATATATCGTTTTGTCCACATTGTCGGGAGATGATGTGGTTCAATTTTCGTGAACATCGGACGAACGGCCTAGGAGGAGTTCGACAAAGTAGGTTTTTCATAAAATTCAAAATGGCGGGAAAATTTTCATGACGGAAAATGACGTCATAGGGTGCAATCGAATCGTCTTGAGCCAAGGAATCAGTGGACAAAAGAATTTTGTTTCTAGGACATACGGTTCAAAAGTTATTTACGTAAACGTGAGTGCAACTTTGGACAGTTGGTGGCGGTAGAGAGATTGAGTTAGAGACTTCAATTTTGCTATGGTCAATGATTAGACTCTCCTTTATGAGTGTGCCAACTTTTTTTCATTTTCCCGCTTACGGTTCTATGGGCTGTCATAGACTTCAATGGCAGAAGAAGAATAATAATAATAATAATAATAAGAACCGGAACAAAAACAATAGGTGCCTCCGCACCTTCGGTGCTTGGCCCCTAATAAGAACCGGAACAAAAACAATAGGTGCCTCCGCACCTTCGGTGCTTGGCCCCTAATAATAAGAACCGGAACAAAAACAATAGGTGCCTCCGCACCTTCGGTGCTTGGCCCCTAAATATAGCTGCTAGCAGCCATCACGGGGCCAAGCGCAAGGAGGGCATTAAATGTCATGCCGACATGACTGGCATCATCAGACCAACGGCAGTAAAAATCTAAAGACATTTCAATATGGCTTAAGTCTAAATGGCTGAAAAACCAACAATACGGTCTTTAGCAATTCGATTTAATGGTTTATCGCATTCAACCAACAGGCAGCGCTGTAACCAAATTGTAGTGTGTGGTACATTGAGAGTGTGGTGACATTGACACATGCAAAGTTTGCTTTCAATTGGGTAAACCATTGCTGACAGAGCACTAAAGTCATGTGTTTGTTAAACATAGCATCTTATAAGAAAAATCGAAATGGCAGACGCTCAAAATGGCCGATATGGGAATATTTGGTATCATAGGACTCGGCATGACCCACTGGATCTAAAGAGACCAGTTTCATGATTTTTGGCCAAAGGGTTCAGAAGTTATAAGCAAAAAAGTCAGTTTTTGATAACTCCTGACCACTAGGGGGCACAGCGCCAAAACTCTGCAGGTAGCCTCAAACCATGATTGACATAACACACACCTAGTTTGGTCAGAAAAGGCTAATGCATTGGGGAGATAAAGCCTCAATTTCATTTTGGCGACTTTTACCTCAGATTCTTTCACAAGTTATTCGTAAACGGTTTGACGAATCAACTTTGTTTATATATCGTTTTGTCCACATTGTCAGGAGATGATGTGGTTCAATTTTCGTGAACATCGGACGAACGGCCTAGGAGGAGTTCGACAAAGTAGGTTTTTCATAAAATTCAAAATGGCGGGAAAATTTTCATGACGGAAAATGACGTCATAGGGTGCAATCGAATCGTCTTGAGCCAAGGAATCAGTGGACAAAAGAATTTTGTTTCTAGGACATACGGTTCAAAAGTTATTTACGTAAACGTGAGTGCAACTTTGGACAGTTGGTGGCGGTAGAGAGATTGAGTTAGAGACTTCAATTTTGCTATGGTCAATGATTAGACTCTCCTTTATGAGTGTGCCAACTTTTTTTCATTTTCCCGCTTACGGTTCTATGGGCTGTCATAGACTTCAATGGCAGAAGAAGAATAATAATAATAAATATAGCTGCTAGCAGCCATCACGGGGCCAAGCGCAAGGAGGGCATTAAATGTCATGCCGACATGGCTGGCATCATCAGACCAACGGCAGTAAGAATCTAAAGACATTTCAATATGACTTAAGTCTAAATGGCTGAAAAATCAACAATACGGTCTTTAGTATTTCGATTTAATGGCTTATCACATTCAACCAACAGGCAGCGCTGTAACCAAATTGTAGTGTCAATTCATGTGGTACATTGAGAGTGTGGTGACATTGACACATGCAAAGTTTGCTTTCAATTGGGTAAACCATTGCTGAGAGAGCACTAAAGTCATGTGTTTGTTAAACATAGCATCTTATAAGAAAAATCGAAATAGCAGATGCTCAAAATGGCCGATATGGAAATATTTGGTATCACAGGACTCGGCATGACCCACTGGATCTAAAGAGACCAGTTTCATGATTTTTGGCCAAAGGGTTTAGAAGTTATAAGCAAAAAAGTCAGTTTTTGATAACTCCTGACCACTAGGGGGCACAGCGCCAAAACTCTGCAGGTAGCCTCAAACCATGATTGACATAACACACACCTAGTTTGGTCAGAAAAGGCTAATGCATTGGGGAGATAAAGCCTCAATTTCATTTTGGCGACTTTTACCTCAGATTCTTTCGCGAGTTATTCGTAAACGGTTTGTCGAATCAACTTTCTTTATATATCGTTTTGTCCACATTGTCGGGAGATGATGTGGTTCAATTTTCGTGAACATCGGACGAATGGCCTAGGAGGAGTTCGACAAAGTAGGTTTTTCATAAAATTCAAAATGGCGGGAAAATTTTCATGACGGAAAATGACGTCATAGGGTGCAATCGAATCGTCTTGAGCCAAGGAATCAGTGGACAAAAGAATTTTGTTTCTAGGACATACGGTGCAAAAGTTATTTACGTAAACGTGAGTGCAACTTTGGACAGTTGGTGGCGCTAGAGAGATTGAGTTAGAGACTTCAATTTTGCTATGGTCAATGATTGGACTCTCCTTTATGAGTGTGCCAACTTTTTTTCATTTTCCCGCTTACGGTTCTATGGGCTGTCATAGACTTCAATGGCAGAAGAAAAAGAATAATAATAATAAATATAGCTGCTAGCAGCCATCACGGGGCCAAGCGCAAGGAGGGCATTAAATGTCATGCCGACATGGCTGGCATCATCAGACCAACAGCAGTAAGAATCTAAAGACATTTCAATATGACTTAAGTCTAAATGGCTGAAAAATCAACAATACGGTCTTTAGTAATTCAATTTAATGGTTTATCACATTCAACCAACAGGCAGCGCTGTAACCACATTGTAGTGTCAATTCATGTGGTACATTGAGAGTGTGGTGACATTGACACATGCAAAGTTTGCTTTCAATTGGGTAAACCGTTGCTGACAGAGCACTAAAGTCATGTGTTTGTTAAACATAGAATCTTATAAGAAAAATCGAAATGGCAGACGCTCAAAATGGCCGATATGGGAAAATTTGGTATCACAGGACTCGGCATGACCCACTGGATCTAAAGAGACCAGTTTCATGATTTTTGGCCAAAGGGTTCAGGAGTTATAATCAAAAAAGTCAGTTTTTTAATATCTCCTGACCACTAGGGGGCAGAGCACCAAAACTCTGCAGGTAGCCTCAGACCATGATTGACATAATACACACCTAGTTTGGTCAGAAAACGCTAATGCGTTGCGGAGATAAAGTCTCAATTTCATTTTTGCGACCATTACGTTGGATTCTTTCGCGAGTTATTCGTAAACGGTTTGACATATCAACTTTCTTTGGATAACTTTTTGTCATGATGGTCGGGACATAATGTGGTTCAATTTTGGTGAAAATTGGACAAACGGTCTGGGAGGAGTTCGAAAAAGTAGGTTTTTAAAGAAAAACAACATGGTGGACAAGAAGTTTGGCCGACTATGACAAATTTGGTATCTGTGTTCTCGGTTTGACCCAAGGAACGTATAAGGATAATTTGTTTTACCATAGGTTAACGCACTCAAAAGTTATTAGCATATTTGTAAATTTGGTTATAATTTTTGACCACAAGGGGGTGCTGCCTCGAAACTTTTTGAGTCGTATCAAGGTTAGGTGCCGAAGACACATTTTGAGTTTCATAACGATACGCCAATATCTTTGTTAAATATAACAATTTATGACAATATTCAAAATGGCCGACGCTCAAAATGGCCGATATGGGAAAATTTGGTATCGCACGACTCGGCATGATGCACTGAATCTAAAGAGACCAGTTTTATTATTTTTGGCCAAAGCGTTCAGAAGTTATAAGCAAATATTTAACTTTTTCATATCTCCTGACCACTAGGGGGCACAGCGCCAAAACTCTGCA
The DNA here is from genome assembly GCA_037043235.1 of Rhodeus uyekii. NCBI lineage: Eukaryota > Metazoa > Chordata > Actinopteri > Cypriniformes > Acheilognathidae > Rhodeus > Rhodeus uyekii. The sequence continues at coordinate 34,795 of JAWRVZ010000801.1, forward strand.
GGTAGCCTCAGATCATGATTGGCATAACCTACACCTAGTTTGGTCAGAAAACGCTAATGCGTTGCGGAGATAAAGCCTCAATTTCATTTTTGCGACCATTACGTCGGATTCTTTCGCGAGTTATTCGTAAACAATTTGACATATCAACTTTCTTTGGATAACTTTTTGTCCACATTGTCTGGAGATGATGTGGTTCAATTTTCGTTGAAATCGGAAAAACGGCCTAGGAGGAGTTCGAAAAAGTAGGTTTTTCCTAAAATTCAAAATGGCGGGAAAATTTTCATGACGGAAAATGACGTCATAGGGTGCAATCGAATCGTCTTGAGCCAAGGAATCAGTGGACATAAGAATTTTGTTTCTAGGTCATACGGTTCAAAAGTTATTAGCATAAACGTTAGTTCAACTTTGGACAGTTGGTGGCGCTAGAGATATTGAGTTAGAGACTTCACATTTGTTATGGTCAATGATTGGACTGTCCTTAATGAGTGTGCCAACTTTTTTTTATTTTCCCGTTTACGGTTCTATGGGCTGCCATAGACTTCAATGGCAGAAGAAGAATAATAATAATAGGAACCGGAACAAAAACAATAGGTGCCTCCGCACCTTCGGTGCTTGGCCCCTAATAATAAGAACCGGAACAAAAACAATAGGTGCCTCCGCACCTTCGGTGCTTGGCCCCTAAATAGCTGCTAGCAGCCATCACGGGGCCAAGCGCAAGGAGGGCATTAAATGTCATGCCGACATGGCTGGCATCATCAAAACATAGAATCTTATAAGAAAAATCGAAATGGCAGACGCTCAAAATGGCCGATATGGGAAAATTTGGTATCACAGGACTCGGCATGACCCATTGGATCTAAAGAGACCAGTTTCATGATTTTTGGCCAAAGGGTTCAGGAGTTATAAGCAAAAAAGTCAGTTTTTTAATATCTCCTGACCACTAGGGGGCAGAGCGCCAAAACTCTGCAGGTAGCCTCAAACCATGATTGACATAACACACACCTAGTTTGGTCAGAAAAGGCTAATGCATTGGGGAGATAAAGCCTCAATTTCATTTTGGCGACTTTTACCTCAGATTCTTTCACGAGTTATTCGTAAACGGTTTGACGAATCAACTTTGTTTATATATCGTTTTGTCAACATTGTCAGGAGATGATGTGGTTCAATTTTCGTGAACATCGGACGAACGGCCTAGGAGGAGTTCGACAAAGTAGGTTTTTCATAAAATTCAAAATGGCGGGAAAATTTTCATGACGGAAAATGACGTCATAGGGTGCAATCGAATCGTCTTGAGCCAAGGAATCAGTGGACAAAAGAATTTTGTTTCTAGGACATACGGTTCAAAAGTTATTTACGTAAACGTGAGTGCAACTTTGGACAGTTGGTGGCGGTAGAGAGATTGAGTTAGAGACTTCAATTTTGCTATGGTCAATGATTAGACTCTCCTTTATGAGTGTGCCAACTTTTTTTCATTTTCCCGCTTACGGTTCTATGGGCTGTCATAGACTTCAATGGCAGAAGAAGAATAATAATAATAAATATAGCTGCTAGCAGCCATCACGGGGCCAAGCGCAAGGAGGGCATTAAATGTCATGCCGACATGGCTGGCAGCATCAGACCAACGGCAGGAAGCATCTAAAGACATTTCAATATGACTTCAGTCTAAATGGCTGAAAAATCATCAATACGGTCTATAGTAATTCGATTTAATGGTTTATCACGTTCGACCAACAGGCAGCGCTGTAACCAAACTGATATGTCAAATCACGTGGTTTATCCAGAGTGAGGTGACAATGACACATGCAAAGTTTGGTGTCAATAGGGTAAAGCATTGCTGACATCCAGCTTTAAAGTCATGTGTTTGTTAAGCATAGCATTTCATGACAAAATTCTAAATAGCTGACGCTGAAAATGGCCGATATGGGAAAATTTGGTATCGCAGGACTCGGCATGATGCACTGAATCTAAAGACAGCAGTTTCATGATTTTTGGACAAAGCGTTCAGGAGTTATAATCAAAAATGTCATTATTTTATATCTCCTGACCACTAGGGGGCAGAGCGCCAAAACTCTGCAGGTAGCCTCAGATCATGATTGACATGACACACAGAAAGTTTGGTCAGAATACGCTAATGCGTTGCGGAGATATAGCCTCGCTTTATTTGGTGGCAATTTGGTCAAATTCGTTCGCAATTTTATCGAAACCTGTTTGACAAATCAACTTTATTTTAATAACTTTTTGTCAGCATGGTCTGAAGATGTTATGATTCAATTTTGGTGAAAATTGGACAAACGGTGTGGGAGGAGTTCGAAAAAGTAGGTTTTTAAAGAAAAACAACATGGCGGACAGGAAGTTTGGCCGACTATGACAATTTTGGTATCTGTGTTCTCGGTTTGACCCAAGGAACGTATAAAGACAACTTATTTTACCATAGGTTAACGTGTTCAAAAGTTATTAGCATTTTTGGAAATTTGGTTATAACTTTTGACCACAAGGTGGCGCTGCCTCGAAATTTTTTGTGTTGTATCAGGCCCAGATGCCGAAGACACATATCGAGTTTCGTAACGATACGCCAATGTGTTTGTTAAATATAGCAATTTGTGACAAAATTCAAAATGGCCGACCCTCAAAATGGCCAATATGGGAAAATTTTGTATCGCACGACTCGGCATGATGCCCTGAATCTAACGAGACCAGTTTTATGATTTTTGGTCGAAGCGTTCAGAAGTTATAAGCAAATATTTCACTTTTTCATATCTCCAGACCACTAGGGGGCAGAGCGCCAAAACTCTGTAGGTAGCCTCAGACCATCATTGCCATAACACACACCAAGTTTGGTTAGAATACGCTAATGCGTTGCGGAGATAAAGCCTCGCTTTCATTTCTGCGGCCATTTTGTTGAATTCTTTCGCAAGTTATTCGTAAACGGTTTGACAAATCAACTTTCTTTTAATAACTTTTTGTATGCATAGTCTGGAGATGATGTGGTTCAATTTTCGTGAAAATCGGACCAACGGCCTAGGAGGAGTTCGAAAAAGTAGGTTTTTCGTAAAATTCAAAATGGCGGGAAAATTTTCATGACGGAAAATGACGTCATAGGGTGCAATCGAATCGTCTTGAGCCAAGGAATCAGTGGACGAAAGAATTTTGTTTCTAGGACATACGGTTCAAAAGTTATTTACGTAAACGTGAGTTCAAATTTGGACAGTTGGTGGCGCTAGAGACATTGAGTTAGAGACTTCAAATTTGCTATGGTCAATGATTGGCTTGTCCTTGATCAGTGTGCCAAATTTCATCATTTTCCCGCAAACGGTTCTATGGCCTGCCATAGACTTCCATGGCGGAAGAAGAAGAAGAAGAGGAATAATAATAAAGAACCGGAACAAACACAATAGGTGCCTCCGCACCTTCGGTGCTTGGCCCCTAATAATAATAACTAGCAGCCATCACGGGGCCAAGCGCAAGGAGGGCATTAAATGTCATGCCGACATGGCTGGCATCATCAGACCAACGGCAATAAGAATCTAAAGACATTTCAATATGACTTAAGTCTAAATGGCTGAAAAATCAACAATACGGTCTTTAGTAATTCGATTTAATGGTTTATCACGTTCGACCAACAGGCAGCGCTGTAACCAAATTGTAGTGTCAATTCATGTGGTACATTGAGAGTGTGGTGACATTGACACATGCAAAGTTTGCTTTCAATTGGGTAAGCCATTGCTGACAGAGCACTAAAGTCATGTGTTTGTTAAACATAGCATCTTATAAGAAAAATCGAAATGGCAGACGCTCAAAATGGCCGATATGGGAAAATTTGGTATCACAGGGCTCGGCATGTCCCACTGGATCCAAAGACAGCAGTTTCATGATTTTTAGACAAAGCGTTCAGGAGTTATAATCAAAAATGTCAGTTTTTAAATATCTCCTGACCACTAGGGGGCAGAGCGCCAAAACTCTGCAGGTAGCCTCAGACCGTGATTGACATAACACACACCAAGTTTGGTCAGAAAACGCTAATGCGTTGCGGAGATAAAGCCTCAATTTCATTTTTGCGACCATTACGTCGGATTCTTTCGCGAGTTATTCGTAAACGGTTTGACATATCAACTTTCTTTGGATAACTTTTTGTCAGCATGGTCTAGAGATGATGTGGTTTAATTTTGGTGAAAATTGGACAAACGGTTTGGGAGGAGTTCGAAAAAGTAGGTTTTTAAAGAAAAACAACATGGTGGACAAGAAGTTTGGCCGACTATGACAAATTTGGTATCTGTGTTCTCGGTTTGACCCAAGGAACGTATAAAGATAATTTGTTTTACCATAGGTTAACGCACTCAAAAGTTATTAGCATATTTGTAAATTTGGTTATAATTTTTGACCACAAGGGGGTGCTGCCTCGAAACTTTTTGAGTCGTATCAAGGTTAGGTGCCGAAGACACATATTGAGTTTCGTTACGATACGCCAATATCTTTGTTAAATATAGCAATTTATGACAATATTCAAAATGGCCGACACTCAAAATGGCCGATATGGGAAAATTTGGTATCGCACGACTCGGCATGATGCACTGAATCTAAAGAGACCAGTTTTATTATTTTTGGCCAAAGCGTTCAGAAGTTATAAGCAAATATTTAACTTTTTCATATCTCCTGACCACTAGGGGGCACAGCGCCAAAACTCTGCAGGTAGCCTCAGACCATGATTGACATAACACACACCTAGTTTGGTCAGAAAACTCTAATGCGTTGCGGAGATAAAGCCTCAATTTCATTTTTGTGACCATTACCTCGGATTCTTTCGCGAGTTATTCGTAAACGGTTTGACATATCAACTTTCTTTGGATAACTTTTTGTCCACATTGTCTGGAGATGATGTGGTTCAATTTTCGTGAAAATCGGACCAACGGCCTAGGAGGAGTTCGAAAAAGTAGGTTTTTCAAAAAATTCAAAATGGCGGGAAAATTTTCATGACGGAAAATGACGTCATAGGGTGCAATCGAATCGTCTTGAGCCAAGGAATCAGTGGACGAAAGAATTTTGTTTCTAGGACATACGGTTCAAGAGTTATTTACGTAAACGTGAGTGCAACTTTGGACAGTTGGTGGCGCTAGAGACATTGAGTTAGAGACTTCAAATTTGCTATGGTCAATGATTGGCTTGTCCTCTATCAGTGTGCCAAATTTTATCATTTTCCCGCAAACGGTTCTATGGCCTTACATAGACTTCCATGGCGGAAGAAGAAGAAGAAGAAGAAGAAGAAGATGAAATATAGCTGCAAGCAGCCATGACGGGGCCAAGCACAAAGAAGGCATTAAATGTCATGCCGACATGGCTGGCAGCATCAGACCAACGGCAGGAAGCATCTAAAGACATTTCAATATGACTTCAGTCTAAATGGCTGAAAAATCATCAATACGGTCTATAGTAATTCGATTTAATGGTTTATCACGTTCGACCAACAGGCAGCGCTGTAACCAAACTGATATGTCAAATCACGTGGTTTATCCAGAGTGAGGTGACAATGACACATGCAAAGTTTGGTGTCAATAGGGTAAAGCATTGCTGACATCCAGCTTTAAAGTCATGTGTTTGTTAAGCATAGCATTTCATGACAAAATTCTAAATAGCTGACGCTGAAAATGGCCGATATGGGAAAATTTGGTATCGCAGGACTCGGCATGATGCACTGAATCTAAAGACAGCAGTTTCATGATTTTTGGACAAAGCGTTCAGGAGTTATAATCAAAAATGTCATTATTTTATATCTCCTGACCACTAGGGGGCAGAGCGCCAAAACTCTGCAGGTAGCCTCAGATCATGATTGACATGACACACAGAAAGTTTGGTCAGAATACGCTAATGCGTTGCGGAGATATAGCCTCGCTTTATTTGGTGGCAATTTGGTCAAATTCGTTCGCAATTTTATCGAAACCTGTTTGACAAATCAACTTTATTTTAATAACTTTTTGTCAGCATGGTCTGAAGATGTTATGATTCAATTTTGGTGAAAATTGGACAAACGGTGTGGGAGGAGTTCGAAAAAGTAGGTTTTTAAAGAAAAACAACATGGCGGACAGGAAGTTTGGCCGACTATGACAATTTTGGTATCTGTGTTCTCGGTTTGACCCAAGGAACGTATAAAGACAACTTATTTTACCATAGGTTAACGTGTTCAAAAGTTATTAGCATTTTTGGAAATTTGGTTATAACTTTTGACCACAAGGTGGCGCTGCCTCGAAATTTTTTGTGTTGTATCAGGCCCAGATGCCGAAGACACATATCGAGTTTCGTAACGATACGCCAATGTGTTTGTTAAATATAGCAATTTGTGACAAAATTCAAAATGGCCGACCCTCAAAATGGCCAATATGGGAAAATTTTGTATCGCACGACTCGGCATGATGCCCTGAATCTAACGAGACCAGTTTTATGATTTTTGGTCGAAGCGTTCAGAAGTTATAAGCAAATATTTCACTTTTTCATATCTCCAGACCACTAGGGGGCAGAGCGCCAAAACTCTGTAGGTAGCCTCAGACCATCATTGCCATAACACACACCAAGTTTGGTTAGAATACGCTAATGCGTTGCGGAGATAAAGCCTCGCTTTCATTTCTGCGGCCATTTTGTTGAATTCTTTCGCAAGTTATTCGTAAACGGTTTGACAAATCAACTTTCTTTTAATAACTTTTTGTATGCATAGTCTGGAGATGATGTGGTTCAATTTTCGTGAAAATCGGACCAACGGCCTAGGAGGAGTTCGAAAAAGTAGGTTTTTCGTAAAATTCAAAATGGCGGGAAAATTTTCATGACGGAAAATGACGTCATAGGGTGCAATCGAATCGTCTTGAGCCAAGGAATCAGTGGACGAAAGAATTTTGTTTCTAGGACATACGGTTCAAAAGTTATTTACGTAAACGTGAGTTCAAATTTGGACAGTTGGTGGCGCTAGAGACATTGAGTTAGAGACTTCAAATTTGCTATGGTCAATGATTGGCTTGTCCTTGATCAGTGTGCCAAATTTCATCATTTTCCCGCAAACGGTTCTATGGCCTGCCATAGACTTCCATGGCGGAAGAAGAAGAAGAAGAGGAATAATAAATATAGCTGCAAGCAGCCATGACGGGGCCAAGCACAAAGAAGGCATTAAATGTCATGCCGACATGGCTGGCAGCATCAGACCAACGGCAGGAAGCATCTAAAGACATTTCAATATGACTTCAGTCTAAATGGCTGAAAAATCATCAATACGGTCTATAGTAATTCGATTTAATGGTTTATCACGTTCGACCAACAGGCAGCGCTGTAACCAAACTGATATGTCAAATCACGTGGTTTATCCAGAGTGAGGTGACAATGACACATGCAAAGTTTGGTGTCAATAGGGTAAAGCATTGCTGACATCCAGCTTTAAAGTCATGTGTTTGTTAAGCATAGCATTTCATGACAAAATTCTAAATAGCTGACGCTGAAAATGGCCGATATGGGAAAATTTGGTATCGCAGGACTCGGCATGATGCACTGAATCTAAAGACAGCAGTTTCATGATTTTTGGACAAAGCGTTCAGGAGTTATAATCAAAAATGTCATTATTTTATATCTCCTGACCACTAGGGGGCAGAGCGCCAAAACTCTGCAGGTAGCCTCAGATCATGATTGACATGACACACAGAAAGTTTGGTCAGAATACGCTAATGCGTTGCGGAGATATAGCCTCGCTTTATTTGGTGGCAATTTGGTCAAATTCGTTCGCAATTTTATCGAAACCTGTTTGACAAATCAACTTTATTTTAATAACTTTTTGTCAGCATGGTCTGAAGATGTTATGATTCAATTTTGGTGAAAATTGGACAAACGGTGTGGGAGGAGTTCGAAAAAGTAGGTTTTTAAAGAAAAACAACATGGCGGACAGGAAGTTTGGCCGACTATGACAATTTTGGTATCTGTGTTCTCGGTTTGACCCAAGGAACGTATAAAGACAACTTATTTTACCATAGGTTAACGTGTTCAAAAGTTATTAGCATTTTTGGAAATTTGGTTATAACTTTTGACCACAAGGTGGCGCTGCCTCGAAATTTTTTGTGTTGTATCAGGCCCAGATGCCGAAGACACATATCGAGTTTCGTAACGATACGCCAATGTGTTTGTTAAATATAGCAATTTGTGACAAAATTCAAAATGGCCGACCCTCAAAATGGCCAATATGGGAAAATTTTGTATCGCACGACTCGGCATGATGCCCTGAATCTAACGAGACCAGTTTTATGATTTTTGGTCGAAGCGTTCAGAAGTTATAAGCAAATATTTCACTTTTTCATATCTCCAGACCACTAGGGGGCAGAGCGCCAAAACTCTGTAGGTAGCCTCAGACCATCATTGCCATAACACACACCAAGTTTGGTTAGAATACGCTAATGCGTTGCGGAGATAAAGCCTCGCTTTCATTTCTGCGGCCATTTTGTTGAATTCTTTCGCAAGTTATTCGTAAACGGTTTGACAAATCAACTTTCTTTTAATAACTTTTTGTATGCATAGTCTGGAGATGATGTGGTTCAATTTTCGTGAAAATCGGACCAACGGCCTAGGAGGAGTTCGAAAAAGTAGGTTTTTCGTAAAATTCAAAATGGCGGGAAAATTTTCATGACGGAAAATGACGTCATAGGGTGCAATCGAATCGTCTTGAGCCAAGGAATCAGTGGACGAAAGAATTTTGTTTCTAGGACATACGGTTCAAAAGTTATTTACGTAAACGTGAGTTCAAATTTGGACAGTTGGTGGCGCTAGAGACATTGAGTTAGAGACTTCAAATTTGCTATGGTCAATGATTGGCTTGTCCTTGATCAGTGTGCCAAATTTCATCATTTTCCCGCAAACGGTTCTATGGCCTGCCATAGACTTCCATGGCGGAAGAAGAAGAAGAAGAGGAATAATAATAAAGAACCGGAACAAACACAATAGGTGCCTCCGCACCTTCGGTGCTTGGCCCCTAAATATAGCTGCTAGCAGCCATCACGGGGCCAAGCGCAAGGAGGGCATTAAATGTCATGCCGACATGGCTGGCATCATCAGACCAACGGCAGTAAGAATCTAAAGACATTTCAATATGACTTAAGTCTAAATGGCTGAAAAATCATCAATACGGTCTATAGTAATTCGATTTAATGGTTTATCACGTTCGACCAACAGGCAGCGCTGTAACCAAACTGATATGTCAAATCACGTGGTTTATCCAGAGTGAGGTGACAATGACACATGCAAAGTTTGGTGTCAATAGGGTAAAGCATTGCTGACATCCAGCTTTAAAGTCATGTGTTTGTTAAGCATAGCATTTCATGACAAAATTCTAAATAGCTGACGCTGAAAATGGCCGATATGGGAAAATTTGGTATCGCAGGACTCGGCATGATGCACTGAATCTAAAGACAGCAGTTTCATGATTTTTGGACAAAGCGTTCAGGAGTTATAATCAAAAATGTCATTATTTTATATCTCCTGACCACTAGGGGGCAGAGCGCCAAAACTCTGCAGGTAGCCTCAGATCATGATTGACATGACACACAGAAAGTTTGGTCAGAATACGCTAATGCGTTGCGGAGATATAGCCTCGCTTTATTTGGTGGCAATTTGGTCAAATTCGTTCGCAATTTTATCGAAACCTGTTTGACAAATCAACTTTATTTTAATAACTTTTTGTCAGCATGGTCTGAAGATGTTATGATTCAATTTTGGTGAAAATTGGACAAACGGTGTGGGAGGAGTTCGAAAAAGTAGGTTTTTAAAGAAAAACAACATGGCGGACAGGAAGTTTGGCCGACTATGACAATTTTGGTATCTGTGTTCTCGGTTTGACCCAAGGAACGTATAAAGACAACTTATTTTACCATAGGTTAACGTGTTCAAAAGTTATTAGCATTTTTGGAAATTTGGTTATAACTTTTGACCACAAGGTGGCGCTGCCTCGAAATTTTTTGTGTTGTATCAGGCCCAGATGCCGAAGACACATATCGAGTTTCGTAACGATACGCCAATGTGTTTGTTAAATATAGCAATTTGTGACAAAATTCAAAATGGCCGACCCTCAAAATGGCCAATATGGGAAAATTTTGTATCGCACGACTCGGCATGATGCCCTGAATCTAACGAGACCAGTTTTATGATTTTTGGTCGAAGCGTTCAGAAGTTATAAGCAAATATTTCACTTTTTCATATCTCCAGACCACTAGGGGGCAGAGCGCCAAAACTCTGTAGGTAGCCTCAGACCATCATTGCCATAACACACACCAAGTTTGGTTAGAATACGCTAATGCGTTGCGGAGATAAAGCCTCGCTTTCATTTCTGCGGCCATTTTGTTGAATTCTTTCGCAAGTTATTCGTAAACGGTTTGACAAATCAACTTTCTTTTAATAACTTTTTGTATGCATAGTCTGGAGATGATGTGGTTCAATTTTCGTGAAAATCGGACCAACGGCCTAGGAGGAGTTCGAAAAAGTAGGTTTTTCGTAAAATTCAAAATGGCGGGAAAATTTTCATGACGGAAAATGACGTCATAGGGTGCAATCGAATCGTCTTGAGCCAAGGAATCAGTGGACGAAAGAATTTTGTTTCTAGGACATACGGTTCAAAAGTTATTTACGTAAACGTGAGTGCAACTTTGGACAGTTGGTGGCGCTAGAGAGATTGAGTTAGAGACTTCAATTTTGCTATGGTCAATGATTGGACTCTCCTTTATCAGTGTGCCAACTTTTTTTCATTTTCCCGCTTACGGTTCTATGGGCTGTCATAGACTTCAATGGCAGAAGAAGAATAATAATAATAAATATAGCTGCTAGCAGCCATCACGGGGCCAAGCGCAAGGAGGGCATTACATGTTATGCCGACATGGCTTGCATCATCAGACCAACGGCAGTAAGAATCTAAAGACATTTCAATATGACTTAAGTCTAAATGGCTGAAAAATCAACAATACGGTCTTTAGTATTTCGATTTAATGGTTTATCACATTCAACCAACAGGCAGCGCTGTAACCAAATTGTAGTGTCAATTCATGTGGTACATTGAGAGTGTGGTGACTGACACATGCAAAGTTTGCTTTCAATTGGGTAAACCATTGCTGACAGAGCACTAAAGTCATGTGTTTGTTAAACTTAGCATCTTATAAGAAAAATCGAAATGGCAGACGCTCAAAATGGCCGATATGGGAATATTTGGTATCACAGGACTCGGCATGACCCACTGGATCTAAAGAGACCAGTTTCATGTTTTTTGGCCAAAGGGTTCAGAAGTTATAAGCAAAAAAGTCAGTTTTTCATAACTCCTGACCACTAGGGGGCAGAGCGCCAAAACTCTGCAGGTAGCCTCAGACCATGATTGACATAACACACACCTAGTTTGGTCAGAAAAGACTAATGCATTGCGGAGATAAAGCCTCAGTTTCAATTTGGCGACTTTTACCTCGGATTCTTTCGCGAGTTATTCGTAAACGGTTTGTCGAATCAACTTTCTTTATATATCGTTTTGTCCACATTGTCGGGAGATGATGTGGTTCAATTTTCGTGAAGATCGGACGAACGGCCTAGGAGGAGTTCGACAAAGTAGGTTTTTCATAAAATTCAAAATGGCGGGAAAATTTTCATGACGGAAAATGACGTCATAGGGTGCAATCGAATCGTCTTGAGCCAAGGAATCAGTGGACAAAAGAATTTTGTTTCTAGGACATACGGTTCAAAAGTTATTTACGTAAACGTGAGTGCAACTTTGGACGGTTGGTGGCGCTATAGAGATTGAGTTAGAGACTTCAATTTTGCTATGGTCAATGATTGGACTCTCCTTTATGAGTGTGCCAACTTTTTTTCATTTTCCCGCTTACGGTTCTATGGGCTGTCATAGACTTCAATGGCAGAAGAAGAATAATAATAAATATAGCTGCAAGCAGCCATGACGGGGCCAAGCACAAAGAAGGCATTAAATGCCATGCCGACATGGCTGGCAGCATCAGACCAACGGCAGGAAGCATCTAAAGACATTTCAATATGACTTCAGTCTAAATGGCTGAAAAATCATCAATAGGGTCTTTAGTAATTCGATTTAACGGTTTATCACGTTTGACCAACAGGCAGCGCTGTAACCAAACTTATATGTCAAATCACGTGGTTTATCCAGAGTGAGGTGACAATGACACATGCAAAGTTTGGTGTCAATAGGGTAAAGCATTGCTGACATCCAGCTTTAAAGTCATGTGTTTGTTAAGCATAGCATTTCATGACAAAATTCTAAATAGCTGACGCTGAAAATGGCCGATATGGGAAAATTTGGTATCGCAGGACTCGGCATGATGCACTGAATCTAAAGACAGCAGTTTCATGATTTTTGGACAAAGCGTTCAGGAGTTACAATCAAAAATGTCAGTATTTTATATCTCCTGACCACTAGGGGGCAGAGCGCCAAAACTCTGCAGGTAGCCTCAGATCATGATTAACATGACACACAGAAAGTTTGGTCAGAATACCCTAATGCGTTGCGGAGATATAGCCTCGCTTTATTTGGTGGCAATTTGGTCAAATTCGTTCGCAATTTTATCAAAACCTGTTTGACGAATCGACTTTATTTTAATAACTTTTTGTCAGCATTGTCTGAAGATGTTATGATTCAATTTTGGTGAAAATTGGACAAACGGTGTGGGAGGAGTTTGAAAAAGTAGGTTTTTATAGAAAAACAACATGGCGGACAGGAAGTTTGGCCGACTATGACAAATTTGGTATCTGTGTTCTCGGTTTGACCCAAGGAACGTATAAAGACAACTTATTTTACCATAGGTTAACGTGTTCAAAAGTTATTAGCATTTTTGGAAATTTGTTTATAACTTTTGACCACAAGGTGGCGCTGCCTCGAAATTTTTTGTGTTGTATCAGGCCCAGATGCCGAAGACACATATCGAGTTTCGTAACGATACGCCAATGTGTTTGTTAAATATAGCAATTTATGACAAAATTCAAAATGGCCGACCCTCAAAATGGCCGATATGGGAAAATTTTGTATCGCACGACTCGGCATGATGCCCTGAATCTAACGAGACCAGTTTTATGATTTTTGGTCGAAGCGTTCAGAAGTTATAAGCAAATATTTCACTTTTTCATATCTCCAGACCACTAGGGGGCACAGCGCCAAATCTTTGCAGGTAGCCTCAGACCATCATTGCTATAACACACACCAAGTTTGGTCAGAATACGCTAATGCGTTGCGGAGATAAAGCCTCGCATTCATTTCTGCGGCCATTTTGTTGAATTCTTTCGCAAGTTATTCGTAAACGGTTTGACAAATCAACTTTCTTTTAATAACTTTTTGTACGCATAGTCTGGAGATGATGTGGTTCAATTTTCGTGAAAATCGGACCAACGGCCTAGGAGGAGTTCGAAAAAGTTGGTTTTTCGTAAAATTCAAAATGACGGGAAAATTTTCATGACGGAAAATGACGTCATAGGGTGCAATCGAATCGTCTTGAGCCAAGGAATTAGTGGACGAAAGAATTTTGTTTCTAGGACATACGGTTCAAGAGTTATTTACGTAAACGTGAGTGCAACTTTGGACAGTTGGTGGCGCTAGAGACATTGAGTTAGAGACTTCAAATTTGCTATGGTCAATGATTGGCTTGTCCTCTATCAGTGTGCCAAATTTTATCATTTTCCTGCAAACGGTTATATGGCTTGCCATAGACTCCCATGGCGGAAGAAGAAGAAGAAGAGGAATAATAATAAAGAACCGGAACAAACACAATAGGTGCCTCCGCACCTTCGGTGCTTGGCCCCTAATAATATTGGCCCCTAATATAGCTGCTAGCAGCCATCACGGGGCCAAGCGCAAGGAGGGCATTAAATGTCATGCCGACATGGCTGGCATCATCAGACCAACGGCAGTAGGAATCTAAAGACATTTCAATATGACTTAAGTCTAAATGGCTGAAAAATCAACAATACGGTCTTTAGTAATTCGATTTAATGGTTTATCACATTCAACCAACAGGCAGCGCTGTAACCACATTGTAGTGTCAATTCATGTGGTACATTGAGAGTGTGGTGACATTGACACATGCAAAGTTTGCTTTCAATTGGGTAAACCATTGCTGACAGAGCACTAAAGTCATGTGTTTGTTAAACATAGCATCTTATAAGAAAAATCGAAATGGCAGACGCTCAAAATGGCCGATATGGGAAAATTTGGTATCACAGGACTCGGCATGACCCACTGGATCTAAAGAGACCAGTTTCATGATTTTTGGCCAAAGGGTTCAGGAGTTATAAGCAAAAAAGTCAGTTTTTAATATCTCCTGACCACTAGGGGGCAGAGCGCCAAAACTCTGCAGGTAGCCTCAAACCATGATTGACATAACACACACCTAGTTTGGTCAGAAAAGGCTAATGCATTGGGGAGATAAAGCCTCAATTTCATTTTGGCGACTTTTACCTCAGATTCTTTCACGAGTTATTCGTAAACGGTTTGACGAATCAACTTTGTTTATATATCGTTTTGTCCACATTGTCAGGAGATGATGTGGTTCAATTTTCGTGAACATCGGACGAACGGCCTAGGAGGAGTTCGACAAAGTAGGTTTTTCATAAAATTCAAAATGGCGGGAAAATTTTCATGACGGAAAATGACGTCATAGGGTGCAATCGAATCGTCTTGAGCCAAGGAATCAGTGGACAAAAGAATTTTGTTTCTAGGACATACGGTTCAAAAGTTATTTACGTAAACGTGAGTGCAACTTTGGACAGTTGGTGGCGGTAGAGAGATTGAGTTAGAGACTTCAATTTTGCTATGGTCAATGATTAGACTCTCCTTTATGAGTGTGCCAACTTTTTTTCATTTTCCCGCTTACGGTTCTATGGGCTGTCATAGACTTCAATGGCAGAAGAAGAATAATAATAATAATAATAAATATAGCTGCTAGCAGCCATCACGGGGCCAAGCGCAAGGAGGGCATTAAATGTCATGCCGACATGGCTGGCATCATCAGACCAACGGCAGTAAGAATCTAAAGACATTTCAATATGACTTAAGTCTAAATGGCTGAAAAATCAACAATACGGTCTTTAGTAGTTCGATTTAATGGTTTATCACATTCAACCAACAGGCAGCGCTGTAACCAAATTGTAGTGTGTGGTACATTGAGAGTGTGGTGACATGACACATGCAAAGTTTGCTTTCAATTGGGTAAACCATTGCTGACAGAGCACTAAAGTCATGTGTTTGTTAAACATAGCATCTTATAAGAAAAATCGAAATGGCAGACGCTCAAAATGGCCGATATGGGAATATTTGGTATCACAGGACTCGGCATGACCCACTGGATCTAAAGAGACCAGTTTCATGATTTTTGGCCAAAGGGTTCAGAAGTTATAAGCAAAAAAGTCAGTTTTTGATAACTCCTGACCACTAGGGGGCACAGCGCCAAAACTCTGCAGGTAGCCTCAAACCATGATTGACATAACACACACCTAGTTTGGTCAGAAAAGGCTAATGCATTGGGGAGATAAAGCCTCAATTTCATTTTGGCGACTTTTACCTCAGATTCTTTCGCGAGTTATTCGTAAACGGTTTGACGAATCAACTTTCTTTATATATCGTTTTGTCCACATTGTCGGGAGATGATGTGGTTCAATTTTCGTGAACATCGGACGAACGGCCTAGGAGGAGTTCGACAAAGTAGGTTTTTCATAAAATTCAAAATGGCGGGAAAATTTTCATGACGGAAAATGACGTCATAGGGTGCAATCGAATCGTCTTGAGCCAAGGAATCAGTGGACAAAAGAATTTTGTTTCTAGGACATACGGTTCAAAAGTTATTTACGTAAACGTGAGTGCAACTTTGGACAGTTGGTGGCGCTAGAGAGATTGAGTTAGAGACTTCAATTTTGCTATGGTCAATGATTGGACTCTCCTTTATGAGTGTGCCAACTTTTTTTCATTTTCCCGCTTACGGTTCTATGGGCTGTCATAGACTTCAATGGCAGAAGAAGAATAATAATAATAATAAATATAGCTGCTAGCAGCCATCACGGGGCCAAGCGCAAAGAGGGCATTAAATGTCATGCCGATATGGCTGGCAGCATCCGACCAACAGCAGTAAACATCTAAAGACGTTTCAATATGACTTCAGTCTAAATGGCTGAAAAATCATCAATACGGTCTTTAGCAATTCGATTTAATGGTTTATCACGTTTGACCAACAAGCAGCGCTCTAACCAAATTGATGTGTCAATTCATGTGGTATGTCCAGAGAGAGATGACAATGACACATGCAAAGTTTGGTGTCAATTGGGTAAAGCATTGCTGAAATACAGCATTATAGTCATTTTGACATCAAAGCACTTCATCTTGGCTGGAGAGAAAACCCTTTGTCTCTAAAATGTAATTGTATCAAATAATTTCACTTTAAGCATACACTGACAGTCTACTTACTATGTGCATTTTTAAAATGGGGAAAATAAACCCTGTAGATCCAATGTAGTTAAAGTCAAATTAATCATTGTATGATTTGATTTACAATAATAAACATATCAGTATTTTCTTCATTAGTCTGTTTTAATTCATGTAAACAGTTCTTGAAAAGAAAACAGCAACTTATTGATATATTATAAGAAGTATAATTATTTTTATTCATTATGAAGAGGTTTATTTTTATAGTTATAGTAAAAACAACAACAGAACTTTTGAATAAAACTAAATGTTTAATTGACTAATTTTCCTTAATGTATCATTTTCATCAATGTGAAAAGGGCAAATGACATGTTGAGTAATGTTCTGCTGACATTTAGTGGCTGTAGTTGACATTTCGAGTTTTATTGTCTTAAGTGAGAAGCAAAAAAGCTGTAAGCAAAAGCACCACTTTGTTTATATCTCCGGACCACTAGATTGCACTGCGCTAAAACTCGGCAAGTAGCCTCAGATCATGATTGACATGGCACACAGAAAGTTTGGTCAGAAAATGCTAATGCGTTGCAGAGATATACGCCTCGCTTTATTTGGTGGCCATTTGGTCAAATTCGATTGCAATTTTATCGAAAACAGTTTGGCGAATCAACTTCATTTCTATAACTTTTTGTCAACAGGGTCTGAAGATGATGTGATTCAATTTTGGTGAAAATTGAGCAAACGGTTTGGGAGGAGTTCGAAAAAGTAGGTTTTTATAGAAAAATAACATGGCAAATCGGAGGTTTGGCCGAATATGACATATTTGGTATCTATGGTCTCGGCTTGACCCAATGAACACATTAAGACCATTTGTTTTACAATAGGTTAACGTCATCAAAAGTTATTAGCATATTTGTAAATTTGGTTATAACTTTTGACCACAAGGTGGCGCTGCCCCCAAACTTTTTGTGCCGTATCAAGGTTAGGTGCCGAAGACACATATTGAGTTTCGTAACGATACGCCAATCCATTTGTTAAATATAGCAATTTATGACAATATTCAAAATGGCCGACGCTCTAAATGGCCGATATGGGAAAATTTAGTATCGCACGACTCGGCATGATGCACTGAATCTAACGAGACCAGTTTTATGATTTTTAGACAAAGCGTTCAGGAGTTGTAAGGAAAAATGTCACTTTTTCATATCTCCTGACCACTAGGGGGCACAGCGCCAAAACTCTGCAGGTAGCCTCAGACCATGATTGACATAACACACACCGAGTTTGGTCAGAAAACGCTAATGCGTTGTGGAGATAGAGCCTCAAGTTCATTTTTGCGATCATTACGTCGGATTATTTCGTGAGTTATTCATAAACGGTTTGACATTTCAACTTTCTTTGGATAACTTTTTGTCACCATGGTCTGGAGATGATGTGGTTCAATTTTCGTGAAAATCGGACAAACGGCCTAGGAGGAGTTCGAAAAAGTAGGTTTTTCATAAAATTCAAAATGGCGGGAAAATATTCATGACGGAAAATGACGTCATAGGGTGCAATCGAATCGTCTTGAGCCAAGGAATCAGTGGACAAAAGAATTTTGTTTCTAGGACATACGGTTCAAAAGTTATTTACGTAAACGTGAGTGCAACTTTGGACAGTTGGTGGCGCTATAGAGATTGAGTTAGAGACTTCAATTTTGCTATGGTCAATGATTGGACTGTCCTTTATGAGTGTGCCAACTTTTTTTCATTTTCCCGCTTACGGTTCTATGGGCTGTCATAGACTTCAATGACGGAAGAAGAAGAAGAATAATAAATATAGCTGCTAGCAGCCATCACGGGGCCAAGCGCAAGGAGGGCATTAAATGTCATGCCGACATGACTGGCATCATCAGACCAACGGCAGTAAAAATCTAAAGACATTTCAATATGACTTAAGTCTAAATGGCTGAAAAACCAACAATACGGTCTTTAGCAATTCGATTTAATGGTTTATCGCATTCAACCAACAGGCAGCGCTGTAACCAAATTGTAGTGTGTGGTACATTGAGAGTGTGGTGACATTGACACATGCAAAGTTTGCTTTCAATTGGGTAAACCATTGCTGACAGAGCACTAAAGTCAAGTGTTTGTTAAACATAGCATCTTATAAGAAAAATCGAAATGGCAGACGCTCAAAATGGCCGATATGGGAATATTTGGTATCACAGGACTCGGCATGACCCACTGGATCTAAAGAGACCAGTTTCATGATTTTTGGCCAAAGGGTTCAGAAGTTATAAGCAAAAAAGTCAGTTTTTGATAACTCCTGACCACTAGGGGGCACAGCGCCAAAACTCTGCAGGTAGCCTCAAACCATGATTGACATAACACACACCTAGTTTGGTCAGAAAAGGCTAATGCATTGGGGAGATAAAGCCTCAATTTCATTTTGGCGACTTTTACCTCAGATTCTTTCGCGAGTTATTCGTAAACGGTTTGTCGAATCAACTTTCTTTATATATCGTTTTGTCCCGATTGTCTGGAGATGATGTGGTTCAATTTTCGTGAAAATCGGACCAACGGCCTAGGAGGAGTTCGAAAAAGTAGGTTTTTCAAAAAAATCAAAATGGCGGGAAAATTTTCATGACGGAAAATGACGTCATAGGGTGCAATCGAATCGTCTTGAGCCAAGGAATCAGTGGACAAAAGAATTTTGTTTCTAGGACATACGGTTCAAAAGTTATTTACGTAAACGTGAGTGCAACTTTGGACAGTTGGTGGCGCTAGAGAGATTGAGTTAGAGACTTCAATTTTGCTATGGTCAATGATTGGACTGTCCTTTATGAGTGTGCCAACTTTTTTTCATTTTCCCGCTTACGGTTCTATGGGCTGTCATAGACTTCAATGGCAGAAGAAGAATAATAATAATAATAATAATAAGAACCGGAACAAAAACAATAGGTGCCTCCGCACCTTCGGTGCTTGGCCCCTAAATATAGCTGCTAGCAGCCATCACGGGGCCAAGCGCAAGGAGGGCATTAAATGTCATGCCGACATGGCTGGCATCATCAGACCAACGGCAGTAAGAATCTAAAGACATTTCAATATGACTTAAGTCTAAATGGCTGAAAAATCAACAATACGGTCTTTAGTAGTTCGATTTAATGGTTTATCACGTTCGACCAACAGGCAGCGCTGTAACCAAATTGTAGTGTCAATTCATGTGGTACATTGGGTAAATTGGGTAAACCATGGCTGACAGAGCACTAAAGTCATGTGTTTGTTAAACATAGCATCTTATAAGAAAAATCGAAATGGCAGACGCTCAAAATGCCCGATATGGGAATATTTGCTATCACAGGACTCGGCATGACCCACTGGATCTAAAGAGACCAGTTTCATGATTTTTGGCCAAAGGGTTCAGAAGTTATAAGCAAAAAAGTCAGTTTTTGATAACTCCTGACCACTAGGGGGCACAGCGCCAAAACTCTGCAGGTAGCCTCAAACCATGATTGACATAACACACACCTAGTTTGGTCAGAAAAGGCTAATGCATTGGGGAGATAAAGCCTCAATTTCATTTTGGCGACTTTTACCTCAGATTCTTTCGCGAGTTATTCGTAAACGGTTTGACGAATCAACTTTCTTTATATATCGTTTTGTCCACATTGTCGGGAGATGATGTGGTTCAATTTTCGTGAACATCGGACGAACGGCCTAGGAGGAGTTCGACAAAGTAGGTTTTTCATAAAATTCAAAATGGCGGGAAAATCTTCATGACGGAAAATGACGTCATAGGGTGCAATCGAATCGTCTTGAGCCAAGGAATCAGTGGACAAAAGAATTTTGTTTCTAGGACATACGGTTCAAAAGTTATTTACGTAAACGTGAGTGCAACTTTGGACAGTTGGTGGCGCTAGAGAGATTGAGTTAGAGACTTCAATTTTGCTATGGTCAATGATTGGACTCTCCTTTATCAGTGTGCCAACTTTTTTTCATTTTCCCGCTTACGGTTCTATGGGCTGTCATAGACTTCAATGGCAGAAGAAGAATAATAATAATAAATATAGCTGCTAGCAGCCATCACGGGGCCAAGCGCAAGGAGGGCATTATATGTCATGCCGACATGGCTGGCATCATCAGACCAATGGCAGTAAGAATCTAAAGACATTTCAATATGACTTAAGTCTAAATGGCTGAAAAATCAACAATACGGTCTTTAGTAATTCGATTTAATGGTTTATCACATTCAACCAGCAGGCAGCGCTGTAACCAAATTGTAGTGTCAATTCATGTGGTACATTGAGAGTGTGGTGACATTGACACATGCAAAGTTTGCTTTCAATTGGGTAAACCATTGCTGACAGAGCACTAAAGTCATGTGTTTGTTAAACATAGAATCTTATAAGAAAAATCGAAATGGCAGACGCTCAAAATGGCCGATATGGGAAAATTTGGTATCACAGGACTCGGCATGACCCATTGGATCTAAAGAGACCAGTTTCATGATTTTTGGCCAAAGGGTTCAGGAGTTATAAGCAAAAAAGTCAGTTTTTTAATATCTCCTGACCACTAGGGGGCAGAGCACCAAAACTCTGCAGGTAGCCTCAAACCATGATTGACATAACACACACCTAGTTTGGTCAGAAAAGGCTAATGCATTGGGGAGATAAAGCCTCAATTTCATTTTGGCGACTTTTACCTCAGATTCTTTCACGAGTTATTCGTAAACGGTTTGACGAATCAACTTTGTTTATATATCGTTTTGTCAACATTGTCAGGAGATGATGTGGTTCAATTTTCGTGAACATCGGACGAACGGCCTAGGAGGAGTTCGACAAAGTAGGTTTTTCATAAAATTCAAAATGGCGGGAAAATTTTCATGACGGAAAATGACGTCATAGGGTGCAATCGAATCGTCTTGAGCCAAGGAATCAGTGGACAAAAGAATTTTGTTTCTAGGACATACGGTTCAAAAGTTATTTACGTAAACGTGAGTGCAACTTTGGACAGTTGGTGGCGGTAGAGAGATTGAGTTAGAGACTTCAATTTTGCTATGGTCAATGATTAGACTCTCCTTTATGAGTGTGCCAACTTTTTTTCATTTTCCCGCTTACGGTTCTATGGGCTGTCATAGACTTCAATGGCAGAAGAAGAATAATAATAATAAATATAGCTGCTAGCAGCCATCACGGGGCCAAGCGCAAGGAGGGCATTAAATGTCATGCCGACATGGCTGGCATCATCAGACCAACGGCAGTAAGAATCTAAAGACACTTCAATATGACTTAAGTCTAAATGGCTGAAAAATCAACAACACGGTCTTTAGTAATTCGATTTAATCGTTTATCACGTTCAACCAACAGGCAGCGCTGTAACCAAATTGTAGTGTCAATTCATGTGGTACATTGAGAGTGTGGTGACATTGACACATGCAAAGTTTGCTTTCAATTGGGTAAACCATTGCTGACAGAGCACTAAAGTCATGTGTTTGTTAAACATAGCATCTTATAAGAAAAATCGAAATGGCAGACGCTCAAAATGGCCGATATGGGAAAATTTGGTATGACAGGGCTCGGCATGACCCACTGGATCTAAAGACAGCAGTTTCATGATTTTTAGACAAAGCGTTCAGGAGTTATAATCAAAAATGTCAGTTTTTTAATATCTCCTGACCACTAGGGTGCAGAGCGCCAAAACTCTGCAGGTAGCCTCAGACCATGATTGACATAACACACACCTAGTTTGGTCAGAAAACACTAATGCGTTGCGGAGATAAAGCCTCAATTTCATTTTTGCGACCATTACGTCGGATTCTTTCGCGAGTTATTCGTAAACGGTTTGACATATCAACTTTCTTTGGATAACTTTTTGTCATGATGGTCTGGAGATGATGTGGTTTAATTTTGGTGAAAATTGGACAAACGGTCTGAGAGGAGTTCGAAAAAGTAGGTTTTTAAAGAAAAACAACATGGTGGACAAGAAGTTTGGCCGACTATGACAAATTTGGTATCTGTGTTCTTGGTTTGACCCAAGGAACGTATAAAGATAATTTGTTTTACCATAGGTTAACGCACTCAAAAGTTATTAGCATATTTGTAAATTTGGTTATAATTTTTGACCACAAGGGGGTGCTGCCTCGAAACTTTTTGAGTCGTATCAAGGTTAGGTGCCGAAGACACATATTGAGTTTCGTAACGATACGGCAATATCTTTGTTAAATATAGCAATTTATGACAATATTCAAAATGGCCGACGCTCAAAATGGCCGATATGGGAAAATTTGGTATCGCACGACTCGGCATGATGCACTGAATCTAAAGAGACCAGTTTTATTATTTTTGGCCAAAGCGTTCAGAAGTTATAAGCAAATATTTAACTTTTTCATATCTCCTGACCACTAGGGGGCAGAGCGCCAAAACTCTGCAGGTAGCCTCAGATCATGATTGACATAACACACACCTAGTTTGGTCAGAAAACGCTAATGCGTTGCGGAGATAAAGCCTCAATTTCATTTTTGCGATCATTACGTCGGATTCTTTCGCGAGTTATTCGTAAACTGTTTGACATATCAACTTTCTTTGGATAACTTTTTGTCCACATGGTCTGGAGATGATGTGGTTCAATTTTCGTTGAAATCGGAAAAACGGCCTAGGAGGAGTTCGAAAAAGTAGGTTTTTCATAAAATTCAAAATGGCGGGAAAAATTTCATGACGGAAAATGACGTCATAGGGTGCAATCGAATCGTCTTGAGCCAAGGAATCAGTGGACATAAGAATTTTGTTTCTAGGTCATACGGTTCAAAAGTTATTAGCATAAACGTTAGTTCAACTTTGGACAGTTGGTGGCGCTAGAGATATTGAGTTAGAGACTTCAAATTTGTTATGGTCAATGATTGGACTGTCTTTAATGAGTGTGCCAACTTTCATCATTTTCCCGCATACGGTTCTATGGGCTGCCATAGACTTTCATGGCGGAAGAAGAAGATGAAGAATAATAATAAGAACCGGAACAGAAACAATAGGTGCCTTCGCACCTTCGGTGCTTGGCCCCTAAATATAGCTGCTAGCAGCCATCACGGGGCCAAGCACAAGGAGGGCATTAAATGTCATGCCGACATGGCTGGCATCATCAGACCAACGGCAGTAAGAATCTAAAGACATTTCAATATGACTTAAGTCTAAATGGCTGAAAAACCAACAATACGGTCTTTAGCAATTCGATTTAATGGTTTATCACATTCAACCAACAGGCAGCGCTGTAACCAAATTGTAGTGTCAATTCATGTGGTACATTGAGAGTGTGGTGACATTGACACATGCAAAGTTTGCTTTCAATTGGGTAAACCATTGCTGACAGAGCACTAAAGTCATGTGTTTGTTAAACATAGCATCTTGTAAGAAAAATTGAAATGGCAGACGCTCAAAATGGCCGATATGGTAAAATTTGGTATCACAGGACTCGGCATGACCCACTGGATCTAAAGACAGCAGTTTCATGATTTTTAGACAAAGCGTTCAGGAGTTATAATCAAAAATGTCAGTTTTTTTATATCTCCTGACCACTAGGGGGCAGAGCGCCAAAACTCTGCAGGTAGCCTCAGACCATGATTGACATAACACACACCTAGTTTGGTCAAAAAACGCTAATGCGTTGCGGAGATAAAGCCTCAATTTTATTTTTGCGACCATTACGTCGGATTCTTTTGCGAGTTATTCGTAAACGGTTTGACATATCAACTTTCTTTGGATAACTTTTTGTCATGATGGTCTGGAGATGATGTGGTTTAATTTTGGTGAAAATTGGACAAACGGTCTGGGAGGAGTTCGAAAAAGTAGGTTTTTAAAGAAAAACAACATGGTGGACACGAAGTTTGGCCGACTATGACAAATTTTGTATCTGTGTTCTCGGTTTGACCCAAGGAACGTATAAAGATAATTTGTTTTACCATAGGTTAACGCACTCAAAAGTTATTAGCATATTTGTAAATTTGGTTATAATTTTTGACCACAAGGGGGTGCTGCCTCGAAACTTTTTGAGTCGTATCAAGGTTAGGTGCCGAAGACACATATTGAGTTTCGTAACGATACGCCAATATCTTTGTTAAATATAGCAATTTATGACAATATTCAAAATGGCCGACGCTCAAAATGGCCGATATGGGAAAATTTGGTATCGCACGACTCGGCATGATGCACTGAATCTAAAGAGACCAGTTTTATTATTTTTGGCCAAAGCGTTTAGAAGTTATAAGCAAATATTTAACTTTTTCATATCTCCTGACCACTAGGGGGCACAGCGCCAAAACTCTGCAGGTAGCCTCATATCATGATTGACATAACCTACACCTAGTTTGGTCAAAAAACGCTAATGCGTTGCGGAGATAAAGCCTCAATTTCATTTTTGCGACCATTACGTCGGATTCTTTCGCGAGTTATTCGTAAACGGTTTGACATATCAACTTTTTTTGGATAACTTTTTGTCCACATTGTCTGGAGATGATGTGGTTCAATTTTCGTTGAAATCGGAAAAACGGCCTAGGAGGAGTTCGAAAAAGTAGGTTTTTCATAAAATTCAAAATGGCGGGAAATTTTTCATGACGGAAAATGACGTCATAGGGTGCATTCGAATCGTCTTGAGCCAAGGAATCAGTGGACATAAGAATTTTGTTTCTAGGTCATACGGTTCAAAAGTTATTAGCATAAACGATAGTTCAACTTTGGACAGTTGGTGGCGCTAGAGATATTGAGTTAGAGACTTCAATTTTGCTATGGTCAATGTTTGGACTGTCCTTAATGAGTGTGCCAACTTTCATCATTTTCCCGCATACGGTTCTATGGGCTGTCATAGACTTCCATGACGGAAGAAGAAGAAGAATAATAATAAAGAACCGGAACAAAAACAATAGGTGCCTCCGCACCTTCGGTGCTTGGCCCCTAATAATAAAGAACCGGAACAAAAACAATAGGTGCCTCCGCACCTTCGGTGCTTGGCCCCTAATAATAATAAGAACCGGAACAAAAACAATAGGTGCCTCCGCACCTTCGGTGCTTGGCCCCTAATAATAAGAACCGGAACAAAAACAATAGGTGCCTCCGCACCTTCGGTGCTTGGCCCCTAATAATAAGAACCGGAACAGAAACAATAGGTGCCTTCGCACCTTCGGTGCTTGGCCCCTAATAATAAGAACCGGAACAAAAACAATAGGTGCCTCCGCACCTTCGGTGCTTGGCCCCTAATAATAATAAGAACCGGAACAAAAACAATAGGTGCCTCCGCACCTTCGGTGCTTGGCCCCTAATAATAATAATAAGAACCGGAACAAAAACAATAGGTGCCTCCGCACCTTCGGTGCTTGGCCCCTAATAATAATAAGAACCGGAACAAAAACAATAGGTGCCTCCGCACCTTCGGTGCTTGGCCCCTAAAAATACCTTGTCACTCTTTGACCTAAAGGTCTTCTCACACTCTTTTTGTCTAAAGTCTGATCATAACCCTTATTTTTCTAGTGATATTCCTCTGACCTCTTCTCTTTTTTAATGTCTCACAGCCAACTCTCTTTTATTTCCTTTTTACTCACTCTCTCCACCCCCATCATGAGTGTATACATGCTCCCAGTTTCTAATTGTGCAATTGCTAATTGTGCGAAGTGTGTTGTGGTACATTGTCCAATCCACTTTTTAAGAGTGTTTTTCAAAAATCACTTAGGCCCCATTCACACCAAGAACGTTAACTATTTCACTACCCACTATCGGATAACACCAGTCTGTTTACTACAACAATTTCTTACAATTATTATTAATAATAATAATAATACGTTGCATTTATATAGCACTTTTCCAGAGCTCGAAGCGTTTTACATAGTAGGGGGGGAATCTCATCCAACACCAATGTGCAGCATCCACCTGGATGATGCGACGGCAGCCATATTGCGCCAAAATGCTCACCACACATCAACTTATTGGTGGAGAGGAGACAGAGTGATGAACCCAATTAGAGTATGGGGGGGATTAAGAGGCCATGATGAACCAAGGCCAATGGGCAAATTTGGCCAAGATGCTGGGGTTACACCCCTACTCTTTCAAAGGACATCCTGGGATTTTTAATGACCACCGAGAGTCAGGACCTTGGTGTAACATCTCATCCGAAAGACAGTGCTTGTTGCAGTACAGTGTCCCTGTCACTATACTGGGGCATTAGGACCCACACAGACCACACGGTGAGCACCCCCTGCTGGCCTCCTAACACCACTTCCAGCAGCAACCTAGTTTTCCCAGGTGGTCTCCCATCCAGGTACTAACCAGGCTCAACCCTGCTTAGCTTCAGTGGGCAACCAGTCTTGGGCTACAGGGTGATATGGCTGCTGTCAATTAAATGCTGGAGTTATTATGAATTATTATATGAATTATTAAAATGCTGGAGCTCTTTAAAGTCATATCTTGTGTAGCGAAGGCTTGTGATCACAAATAAACCAGACTAGATGCAATAATATCTACAAATTATGTATAGAATATGTACAACTATTTTGGGTCATTGTTCTACTTCTTCAAAGTTCTTTAGACTACCATGAATATCATGGCGCATGGTGAAGTACTGATTCAGTACTGTGGTATAAATCAAGCAGTGTTTCAGTTGTGTCAAAGCTCTTTGGTTTTTCGTGCATTTTAGTGTGAACAGTATATAGTTCTGAATTAAATAGACCCCTTATGTAATATATCTGATTTTTGGAAAGACACCTAAAATCTTGCAGAAAAATCTATTTCATCAGAATCATTCTCAAACTTAAACCAGAACTTAGAAAGCATTTGTCAAATCTAGCCCTAAGATAATAATCCCTAGTCTTATTTTTTAAATATTCTACAAAAAGATAGTAATTTTTCAGTCTATCTGAGCTTCTATAAACTATTTCAGTTCTACTATGAGTCAGTATATAGTCAAATGTCTGCTTTCAAACAAGACCAAGATTAGGCATGTAAACCAAAGAAATCAAGAACTGCAGCAATTTACACATGGTTAAGAGGTTAATACACGTCTTTATTTATGTTATTTGATTGAAGATCAGCCTCCTGCCTTGAGGAAACATTTAACGTTGACTCTAACAAAAAACAGTTGGACAATGTACAAATAATGCTTATAACATTAGATACCTTAAAATTTAGAAACAAACGACAGAAATCAGCTGAAAAGTTTTTTATTTTTTTGTATGTAACAAACTTACAAAAACTTACAAGTGCATAAGCCAAAAGCATGAAAAATAACAATCAGTGAATGTGAGATGCATATTGTACCATGTTACATAAGGCACTGCACTGAATGACAGGATGTGGTTTCTCACCGTCATAGTCAAGACTTCTGAGAAACAAATGCACTTTGCAGTATGGCTGGATTTAGGATGTGCAGCAAAAAAAAAAAAACATTTAATGCATTAAATGCTTTTTTATTTAGAGGTGTTCAGATGCACCGCTACTTTGATTCTT
This sequence comes from Rhodeus uyekii, assembly GCA_037043235.1. Classification (NCBI taxonomy): domain Eukaryota; kingdom Metazoa; phylum Chordata; class Actinopteri; order Cypriniformes; family Acheilognathidae; genus Rhodeus; species Rhodeus uyekii. The sequence continues at coordinate 62,658 of JAWRVZ010000801.1, forward strand.
TATTAATGAAGATCGTTCAGGAGGGGGTGTTGAATGTTGACCAGGATCCCCCATTTCCACTTCTTCAGCTTCAGGTTCTTTGGTTCCTGATTGTTGGCGGCACCTCTGACATCCAAAGACAAACAGAGGAAGACTGCTCAGACCCAGCATGATCAGTGCCACTATCTGAAGTGAAAATTTGTGTTATACCATTTGAAGCATATGACAAAATCTTTGATTTTATTTAATGAATTTCAACAAAAATCAATCAGAATTGAATCACCCAATCATTCACTCACCTGAGAATAATTTCGAAAGCCAAAAAATAGAATTTGCTTTTCAGTGATGTTGTCTGGTTTGATCAAAGGCTGACACCAAGTTGTTGAAGCAGATATATCGGTGTGAACTGTCAGTCCTTCCCATGAAGTTTTTGCACAAGCAAGGTATTGTCCATCAAAGAACAGTAGCATGATCCAAACAAAAGCTGGAATGATGCAGCTACCAGTAGAGACCAGCCACTTTGTGTTGCATTGTGGGCTTTGAATGTAAAACATTAGAGCGCTCGAAAACAAAGCAGGAATCACAAAATATGCTGTAGAAAACAGACAGTTCATCTTTGGATCACATGGACATGCAAAATCCATCTCCATGAGTTTTTCAAGTCCCACCATTAAAAAACCAATTATTGCATTTGAATAAAAAGGACTCTTCTTCAGCTGCTTTTTCAACTGTGCTACCCATTCCTTGCTCATTGTCTGTGTTGTTGCACTCGCGAGGTGTACTGACTAAAACTGAAAGTGATTGCTGGCTGACTTTTATGTGTTGATGCAAGTGAAATTCACACCTTTCACATCTTCATGTGTCTCAGAGTAAGACAACTCTCTGGGTGTGATTGGGAGGTTTGCACTAGTCACTTAGATGCCACTTATCTATCATGGCTCATTATATGTAATATGTTAAGTCTTAAATGTAAAAGGCCGAAGGGAAGAAGCGAGGACTCAGTTGTGCAGAGTATAATGGGCTTTATTAATAAATAATTAAACAAAAACCAGGACCGACTTGACTTGACTTGCATAACGGGGAACATAAGATAACAATCTAACTCAGGTCCGAGCAAATTCAAAACCACATGTTCACACAACAAGACAAAGCACATGAGAATGAGTGAATGCTCAACTTGTGCACTCAAAACAGAAGACAGAAGAACAGAGCACGAATGTTCAAATCCTGACACAAAACCGAAACCAAACTAGGCTGAAGTACAGGGATCTGAACACCACACCCTGCACACAAAACATGTGGACAAACGAGGATCAGGGCTCTGTCATGAAACTGAGGATAAACTAGGCTGAAGTGACAGGAGTAACAGGACCCTTAGAACATAACACAAAAATAGCTGTTTCAGTTTCCTGGGTTACTGATTATGTCCTCTTTTATCCTTATGTTTTACTTATCCTTATGGTTACTTATGATTTGCACCTGTCTTTCATTTTCTTTCGCCTATATTTGTTATTGTTATATTCAGTCCTTTGTCAGGTTATGTTTCTATGCTGTTTCTGTGATCCCCTGAGTATTTTGCATCGGTCATAAACGCAAAGAGTTTTTTTGTTATCATCTCTGTCATTGTGTGTTATACAAGCTACTACACATCACATATTTAAAGCAGTAATTTGTTCATTAAACTATACTAGAGTGTTGGATGTGTTTGTCTGGAGGTATTTTGTTTTTCATTTTCCATGTTTTTGTCCTGTCTCGGAGTGGATATTATTTAGAAACATTATTTTTATTTTGCAATTTCATTGTAATGGATAAACATTCTCACACTATCTAATGATTCAATATCTGAGTATGCCATCCAAAGGTAATTCAAAAACAAAGTAAACATGTCCTTGCTGTAAAAGTCAGGAAGTGGTTTGTTACTCTACATGACAGCTAAAGGTAAAAGATGCAATATGACACAGTTTCATTAGAAAACTGCAAAATGGGGTTTACTTCAGAGATGATCAACACAAGGTTTAATTAAAAATACAAACTTTTACAAGTTTATCTATTCCATTTTATTTAATACATACCAAAAAGACTATGAATTTTAAACATGAGGGTTGTGAAAACTTAAAAAATGTACATTCTGTCCAGTGCTGTTTTAGTTAAATTCATACGTACTGTGATCACCAACTGTAGACATAGTGTCAGGAGGGGGTGATGGGCTCAAATCCTCCATTTCTATTTGTTCATTTTCAAGTTCTTTGGTTCTTGTTGGTGTGTAGTACCACCTCATAATGCCCATCCACATCAGAGGCAGTGCAATCAGGAGCAGTATGCACAGTCCAACAAGCTGAAGAAGTACGTTCATGTTTAAAAGAGTACATGGAAACTTGGAACCAGGTAATAATCAACTCATAGAGAAAAATATAGATTGATCAAACAAATTAATTAATAAATTAAGTGTAACAGCGTATTGATTTCATCATCATGCTTACCTGAGAGTTATTTCGATAGTTAAAAAATGTCATTTGCATTTCTGTGGTGTTGTCACGTACGATTAAAGGCTGACACCATGTTGTTGAAGAAGTTATATCCGTGTGAACCGTAAGTCCTTCCCATGAAGTCTTTGCACAGGCAAAGTATTGTCCATCAAAGAACAGCAGCATGATCCAGAGAATGGCCGGAAAAAGACAAACTAAAGCGCAGTGCAAACAGCTCGAATAATTGCTGATTTGTGAGCTTTGAATATAAAACAAAAGTGCAAAGGAGAAGAAAGCTGGAACCACAAAATATGCCATTGAGAACAGCAGATTCAGCTTTGGATTACAAGGACATGCAAAGTCTATCTCCACAAGTTGCTCAAGTCCCAGCATCACAAAGCCGATAATAAAATTTGAATACAAAGGACTCCTCTTAACCATGTTTTTCAAGCGTCCAATCCATTCCAACTTGCTCATTTTAAGCGTTGATAAGGGGAGAAATTTTTACAAATTTGTATGTAAATTAGACACGGTCTGTTTTTTAGGCTGAGATGTGGAAATGTATTTGATATAAACGCCTCTTTCAGGGTGTCATATAGTGAGCCAAGCCTCTATCTAAATTTTGTGATACTGACATTTATTCTGTGGTTGTGTGACACACTTGTCACTTTAATGGCAGTTTAATATGCAGCTCTGTAAATATAAATGAGTGTCAAAAGTGACTCCTGACTGAGTCATGCTGCAACATGCAGAGTAGTGGGTTTGACTGTGGGTTTAATGGAAGTATTTGGACAATTCAGAGATGCTCTACTTCATACCACTTCTCCTTTAATCCTTATCAAATCATGGCATTTTCATCCACAGAACTGTCCACTGATTTATATTTTTTACATCTAGACACTATTGTGAAATTTTACGAGCTAAGCCTTTTATGAAATCCTCAAACCACACTGTCTGGCATTAGCAATCATTCGCATGTTGTTGTTGTTGCTGCTATGTTGCAATGTTGTAATTCATCTAGGAGAGATGGGGTTATAGTTCAAAGCTTAAAGGGATAGTTCACCCAAAAATGACCCCATTGACTTCCATTGGGTCCATCAAGTGATTGGTTACCCATATTCTTCCAAACATCGTGTTCAGCAGAAGAAAGAAATTCATACATGTTTGGAACAAATTGAGGGTGAGTAAAATCATTTTGGGGTGAACTATCCCTTTAAGACAGCATGTTTCTGAAATGTCTGTTAATGGGAAATATTCTTCTGTAAATCAGGCCACTGAATGCATCAGACAGACAGGGAGCCTAGCACTGCAGGGTACTGAAAATTTCCATAATTCTATTATACATAACAAAATATACTTTAGTCTCTTTAGTTTATATCTTACTTTTGGTTTTAATTATAGGCAGGCATCAATAGACATGACTTTCTTTTTCACAAGTATATTAAATCAAACTAAAATATGTTTTCATATGGATAACATGATTAAGATGAATATCAGTGTCTATTAAATAAGAATTTATTGTCCCCCAACACTTACTGTTTTCTAGTACTGTGGATTGCTCAGATGCATGTTGTTGTTTTTTTCTTTTCGGTTTAGTTGTGCAATTCTGTATTTTCCCGCTTTCCATTTGCCAGCAGAACTGCACGACCTCTGGAAGACATTCAGAACTTGAGCAAAGATCTACAACCAACCTTTAAAATTGTGCAATCCTGCTCTTTCCCAAAACACAAGCCACATTTGTTCAGATGACATCAGCAGTGAAGCAAGCTTTTGGTAAAGGGGAGGATCACAGTGCCAAAAAAGTATAAAAATTGCTGTGGTAACAATCCTTCTACCAAGCTTCTGTTTGCTGTGAACCAAGATGTTCTTCAAGACTGCGCTGGGTCTGCTTTTCTTGGCCATGTTTGCCATGGTGGCTGAATCCTCATGGGGCAATGGTACATTTACAAATCCTCAGTTCATTTTCTCTTTGCTTAGCATTCTTTTCATTACACGGTCTGAACATTCTATACAGTTTCATTAACTTTCAAGAATGGTGTTTAAGTTTTTCTGCCTTCTGCCTTGGTTTTAAAGTTAACTGTGGTGTACGTTCATTTCAATGATCTATTTGCCGTCACATTGAATCTTCAGGGAATGGAAACTCTTACAATTACGATCTTTCCAAAATGTCGGATCTAAGGAAACTATACAACTCCAAAGTTTTCAAGGCAGAGAGGATGACCAGACCTTTGGAGGGAGTGTCTTTCCAAGTTGGCAAACTCAGCCACTCTGGAGTCAGGTAAAAACGTTTTATAGTATTTTAGTTTTTATTTGGTATTTTATCTCTGTCTATTTAACTTTCATTAAATGCATTGTTGGTATAATTGTATGTCTTATTTGATCGCAAAGTGCTTTAAGACTCTACAGTACTTTTAAAGGCGCAATAGAAAATAAAGTTTATTATTGTAATTATAAAATCAAGATATAATGAACAGTTTTGACATTTAATTTTTTTGTGTTATATACATCATGGTGAATACATGAATCCACTTCTACATTTAAAGGAAAGAATGTGTTGAATATAAAGCATGTCTTCTGCTGGTTCTGCTTTTAGAGTCACTCTAGAAGACGGCACTAAATGGCTGGTCCATAAAGGAGATGGCTATGGCATCGCATCCCAGACTGTCGTTGTTGCTGCTCGTCATATGAGCAATAACTGGAAGGCAAGTAATTCTGCAACTCTGATACGAATGAAACCTGTATATAAAAGATGGTATTTTAACCTTGGATAGTCAGTAATTTTAGGAGTCAGACTTATTAAATACCTTATCAATTTCATTTAACCTTAGAAGATCATTTTGGTCTGTGCTAAACCTTTTTTTTAATGGACAGATTGTTGAGACAAAAGATTTTCGTGGGAGCAAGACAGTATCTGCTTTTGTGAAGGCTGGAGGAACGGACTACAAACTTTTGTTTGATAACTGCCATGATGCAGCCGACCGGATGATGGATGGTTAAATTCACAACTACGATGCAGATTCTGAAGAAAGCATCACTTTCATACTTTGCTATGATTTAATTGTTAATGCATTCTTAATTGTGACACTCCTGTGTTTGTTGAAAAAAATGTATGTAAAATATTGTTTGTTGAATATTAGTAATCCTTTGGAATTTAAAAATCGACATACAATACCAAAATGATTCAAATCTCAACAGGTTGAAATCTAACTCATATACAGTACAGTAGACTAGTATTAGACTGATCATGAATTTTAATCTGAACTGCAGATGGCGACAGTGAAGGGAGAAAAATGCTGGAAGGCAACCAATAGTTGTGAGGTGCATTACATTTATCCTGACCAAATCAAAGATATTGAACAGTCACACAGCAGAGGACAATATCGCAAGTTGAGCATGAAAACATAGGACTAAATAAAACGCCCACATTTTGAAATATTATGCCTAGTTGATTAATGTTCATTTAAAAAATGGAGACCAAAATTTTTAATTATTGGTTTTGATTTGATGTCTATTTTAAAGCGTTTGGGTAAATTAGAGCATTATGGTAAATTAACTATGGTACCATAATTTATCACATGTAGTAAAGTATATATTTAATACAACTGTCTATATTTGTCATATTAAACATGGATTAATATCACATGTTTCTTTAAAAAAAAAAATGTGTGCCTATAATAAAGCAAAAAAAAAAATTCAGATTTTTGTTGTTGTACTTCTTTAAATTCAAATTCAACTTATATTTATAGCATAAGTTTGGAGTCACAAACAAATTGTCACTCAAAATACATTTTACATTATAATAGGTTATGAGCTGAAGTAAAA
>JAWRVZ010000802.1:0-15000 GCA_037043235.1 Rhodeus uyekii
CGTTAGCAGAGCACATGCTTGCGTGAGGGGTCACGCTCGTTACATGAGTAATCACACACTCCTGCATGTGCTCATGGGAACCGGGAGAGGAGAGGGTTAACGCATCCCTCGCTCTCGCTAATCCGCCCGCAGAAACACATTCATTCACAGGATTAAGTCGCTCTGGACGCTTGACAAAACGTCCTCTTAACGGTTTATTAGCATGTCAATCACAGCCTCCGTGTTAAAGAGAGGATTGTGTTCCTCGCCGCACACAGAGACGCGTCCTCTAAACTTCAGATGCCCGGAGACGCAGAACTTCAGATGCCAAACATCTCCGACGCGGCGCTATATTTAGCATTTCAAAAGGGAAGATGGTTTGACTAAACATGCGACTCTTGGAGGATTTATGCATATGACTGACCCAAATACATAAAACATCCGTCGAGCAGAAGCCCTGAAACATTCCTGACACACACACACTTTATTCCACGAACGTCTGGATCCGTCGCCGATGAGGTCAAGCATCGGGAAACTCATTCACACGATGTTTGACCTGCGATGATGAAGAGACTGATTCTCTCAATCTAACTCAAACACTGCAGTGTCGTGATAAAAGAGGCGTGTTTCATTTCATCTCCAGCCAGTGGACGAGATTATTTACTCAATCTCTTATTAAATTTGTTTCTCGGGCAAATTTGATCTGATATTACAGTTCCAACAGATCAACTGAACTTCCTCTGAAGAGGCCTTTCGCTCTCTCTCTCTCTCTCTCTCACACACACACACACACACACACACACACTCTCTCTCTCTCTGGAGTCGTGGCAGGACGTGTCGTGACTCGTTAGCTGCTCTGTGTCGTTCAGTTTCTATGAACAGTGTCATAAAGTACAGACCGCATGTCAAACTTCATGCTGTTTGAGAGCTCATTACGACCCAGCATAAATAATCCTGCCAGTCTCACAGAACACACCGAACGCGCGTCAGACTCCCGGCCTCGCGCCGAACACGCGTCAGACTCGCACCGAACACGCGTCAGACTCCCGGCCTCGCGCCGAACACGCGTCAGACTCGCACCGAACACGCGTCAGACTCCCGGCCTCGCGCCGAACACGCGTCAGACTCGCACCGAACGCGCGTCAGACTCCCGGCCTCGCGCCGAACACGCGTCAGACTCGCACCGAACACGCGTCAGACTCCCGGCCTCGCGCCGAACACGCGTCAGACTCGCACCGAACACGCGTCAGACTCCCGGCCTCGCGCCGAACACGCGTCAGACTCGCACCGAACGCGCGTCAGACTCCCGGCCTCGCGCCGAACACGCGTCAGACTCCCGGCCTCGCACCGAACACGCGTCAGACTCGCACCGAACACGCGTCAGACTCCCGGCCTCGCGCCGAACACGCGTCAGACTCGCACCGAACGCGCGTCAGACTCCCGGCCTCGCGCCGAACACGCGTCAGACTCGCACCGAACGCGCGTCAGACTCCCGGCCTCGCACCGAACACGCGTCAGACTCGCACCGAACACGCGTCAGACTCGCACCGAACACGCGTCAGACTCCCGGCCTCGCGCCGAACACGCGTCAGACTCGCACCGAACGCGCGTCAGACTCCCGGCCTCGCGCCGAACACGCGTCAGACTCGCACCGAACACGCGTCAGACTCCCGGCCTCGCGCCGAACACGCGTCAGACTCGCACCGAACGCGCGTCAGACTCCCGGCCTCGCGCCGAACACGCGTCAGACTCGCACCGAACACGCGTCAGACTCCCGGCCTCGCGCCGAACACGCGTCAGACTCGCACCGAACACGCGTCAGACTCCCGGCCTCGCGCCGAACACGCGTCAGACTCGCACCGAACGCGCGTCAGACTCCCGGCCTCGCGCCGAACACGCGTCAGACTCGCACCGAACGCGCGTCAGACTCCCGGCCTCGCGCCGAACACGCGTCAGACTCGCACCGAACACGCGTCAGACTCGCACCGAACGCGCGTCAGACTCCCGGCCTCGCACCGAACACGCGTCAGACTCGCACCGAACACGCGTCAGACTCCCGGCCTCGCGCCGAACACGCGTCAGACTCGCACCGAACGCGCGTCAGACTCGCACCGAACGCGCGTCAGACTCCCGGCCTCGCACCGAACACGCGTCAGACTCGCACCGAACACGCGTCAGACTCGCACCGAACGCGCGTCAGACTCCCGGCCTCGCGCCGAACACGCGTCAGACTCGCACCGAACACGCGTCAGACTCGCACCGAACGCGCGTCAGACTCCCGGCCTCGCACCGAACACGCGTCAGACTCGCACCGAACACGCGTCAGACTCGCACCGAACGCGCGTCAGACTCCCGGCCTCGCGCCGAACACGCGTCAGACTCGCACCGAACACGCGTCAGACTCCCGGCCTCGCGCCGAACACGCGTCAGACTCGCACCGAACACGCGTCAGACTCCCGGCCTCGCGCCGAACACGCGTCAGACTCGCACCGAACGCGCGTCAGACTCCCGGCCTCGCGCCGAACACGCGTCAGACTCGCACCGAACACGCGTCAGACTCCCGGCCTCGCGCCGAACACGCGTCAGACTCGCACCGAACACGCGTCAGACTCCCGGCCTCGCGCCGAACACGCGTCAGACTCGCACCGAACGCGCGTCAGACTCCCGGCCTCGCGCCGAACACGCGTCAGACTCGCACCGAACGCGCGTCAGACTCCCGGCCTCGCGCCGAACACGCGTCAGACTCGCACCGAACACGCGTCAGACTCGCACCGAACGCGCGTCAGACTCCCGGCCTCGCACCGAACACGCGTCAGACTCGCACCGAACACGCGTCAGACTCGCACCGAACACGCGTCAGACTCCCGGCCTCGCGCCGAACACGCGTCAGACTCGCACCGAACACGCGTCAGACTCGCACCGAACGCGCGTCAGACTCCCGGCCTCGCACCGAACACGCGTCAGACTCGCACCGAACACGCGTCAGACTCGCACCGAACGCGCGTCAGACTCCCGGCCTCGCGCCGAACACGCGTCAGACTCGCACCGAACACGCGTCAGACTCCCGGCCTCGCGCCGAACACGCGTCAGACTCGCACCGAACACGCGTCAGACTCCCGGCCTCGCGCCGAACACGCGTCAGACTCGCACCGAACGCGCGTCAGACTCCCGGCCTCGCGCCGAACACGCGTCAGACTCCCGGCCTCGCACCGAACACGCGTCAGACTCGCACCGAACGCGCGTCAGACTCCCGGCCTCGCGCCGAACACGCGTCAGACTCGCACCGAACGCGCGTCAGACTCCCGGCCTCGCACCGAACACGCGTCAGACTCGCACCGAACACGCGTCAGACTCGCACCGAACACGCGTCAGACTCCCGGCCTCGCGCCGAACACGCGTCAGACTCGCACCGAACACGCGTCAGACTCGCACCGAACACGCGTCAGACTCCCGGCCTCGCGCCGAACACGCGTCAGACTCGCACCGAACACGCGTCAGACTCCCGGCCTCGCGCCGAACACGCGTCAGACTCGCACCGAACACGCGTCAGACTCCCGGCCTCGCGCCGAACACGCGTCAGACTCGCACCGAACACGCGTCAGACTCCCGGCCTCGCACCGAACACGCGTCAGACTCGCACCGAACGCGCGTCAGACTCCCGGCCTCGCACCGAACACGCGTCAGACTCGCACCGAACACGCGTCAGACTCCCGGCCTCGCGCCGAACACGCGTCAGACTCGCACCGAACACGCGTCAGACTCCCGGCCTCGCGCCGAACACGCGTCAGACTCGCACCGAACGCGCGTCAGACTCCCGGCCTCGCACCGAACGCGCGTCAGACTCCCGGCCTCGCACCGAACACGCGTCAGACTCGCACCGAACACGCGTCAGACTCCCGGCCTCGCACCGAACACGCGTCAGACTCGCACCGAACGCGCGTCAGACTCCCGGCCTCGCACCGAACACGCGTCAGACTCGCACCGAACACGCGTCAGACTCCCGGCCTCGCGCCGAACACGCGTCAGACTCGCACCGAACACGCGTCAGACTCCCGGCCTCGCGCCGAACACGCGTCAGACTCGCACCGAACACGCGTCAGACTCCCGGCCTCGCACCGAACACGCGTCAGACTCGCACCGAACGCGCGTCAGACTCCCGGCCTCGCACCGAACACGCGTCAGACTCGCACCGAACACGCGTCAGACTCCCGGCCTCGCGCCGAACACGCGTCAGACTCGCACCGAACACGCGTCAGACTCCCGGCCTCGCGCCGAACACGCGTCAGACTCGCACCGAACGCGCGTCAGACTCCCGGCCTCGCACCGAACGCGCGTCAGACTCCCGGCCTCGCACCGAACACGCGTCAGACTCGCACCGAACACGCGTCAGACTCCCGGCCTCGCACCGAACACGCGTCAGACTCGCACCGAACGCGCGTCAGACTCCCGGCCTCGCACCGAACACGCGTCAGACTCGCACCGAACACGCGTCAGACTCCCGGCCTCGCGCCGAACACGCGTCAGACTCCCGGCCTCGCACCGAACACGCGTCAGACTCGCACCGAACACGCGTCAGACTCCCGGCCTCGCACCGAACACGCGTCAGACTCCCGGCCTCGCACCGAACACGCGTCAGACTCGCACCGAACACGCGTCAGACTCCCGGCCTCGCACCGAACACGCGTCAGACTCCCGGCCTCGCGCCGAACACGCGTCAGACTCGCACCGAACACGCGTCAGACTCCCGGCCTCGCACCGAACACGCGTCAGACTCGCACCGAACACGCGTCAGACTCCCGGCCTCGCGCCGAACACGCGTCAGACTCGCACCGAACACGCGTCAGACTCCCGGCCTCGCACCGAACACGCGTCAGACTCGCACCGAACACGCGTCAGACTCGCACCGAACACGCGTCAGACTCCCGGCCTCGCACCGAACACGCGTCAGACTCGCACCGAACACGCGTCAGACTCCCGGCCTCGCACCGAACACGCGTCAGACTCGCACCGAACACGCGTCAGACTCCCGGCCTCGCGCCGAACACGCGTCAGACTCGCACCGAACACGCGTCAGACTCGCACCGAACGCGCGTCAGACTCCCGGCCTCGCACCGAACACGCGTCAGACTCGCACCGAACACGCGTCAGACTCGCACCGAACGCGCGTCAGACTCCCGGCCTCGCGCCGAACACGCGTCAGACTCGCACCGAACACGCGTCAGACTCCCGGCCTCGCGCCGAACACGCGTCAGACTCGCACCGAACGCGCGTCAGACTCCCGGCCTCGCGCCGAACACGCGTCAGACTCCCGGCCTCGCACCGAACACGCGTCAGACTCGCACCGAACGCGCGTCAGACTCCCGGCCTCGCGCCGAACACGCGTCAGACTCGCACCGAACGCGCGTCAGACTCCCGGCCTCGCACCGAACACGCGTCAGACTCGCACCGAACACGCGTCAGACTCGCACCGAACACGCGTCAGACTCCCGGCCTCGCGCCGAACACGCGTCAGACTCGCACCGAACACGCGTCAGACTCGCACCGAACACGCGTCAGACTCCCGGCCTCGCGCCGAACACGCGTCAGACTCGCACCGAACACGCGTCAGACTCCCGGCCTCGCGCCGAACACGCGTCAGACTCGCACCGAACACGCGTCAGACTCCCGGCCTCGCGCCGAACACGCGTCAGACTCGCACCGAACACGCGTCAGACTCCCGGCCTCGCACCGAACACGCGTCAGACTCGCACCGAACGCGCGTCAGACTCCCGGCCTCGCACCGAACACGCGTCAGACTCGCACCGAACACGCGTCAGACTCGCACCGAACACGCGTCAGACTCCCGGCCTCGCGCCGAACACGCGTCAGACTCGCACCGAACGCGCGTCAGACTCCCGGCCTCGCACCGAACGCGCGTCAGACTCCCGGCCTCGCACCGAACACGCGTCAGACTCGCACCGAACACGCGTCAGACTCCCGGCCTCGCACCGAACACGCGTCAGACTCGCACCGAACGCGCGTCAGACTCCCGGCCTCGCACCGAACACGCGTCAGACTCGCACCGAACACGCGTCAGACTCCCGGCCTCGCGCCGAACACGCGTCAGACTCCCGGCCTCGCACCGAACACGCGTCAGACTCGCACCGAACACGCGTCAGACTCCCGGCCTCGCACCGAACACGCGTCAGACTCCCGGCCTCGCACCGAACACGCGTCAGACTCGCACCGAACACGCGTCAGACTCCCGGCCTCGCACCGAACACGCGTCAGACTCCCGGCCTCGCGCCGAACACGCGTCAGACTCGCACCGAACACGCGTCAGACTCCCGGCCTCGCACCGAACACGCGTCAGACTCGCACCGAACACGCGTCAGACTCGCACCGAACACGCGTCAGACTCCCGGCCTCGCACCGAACACGCGTCAGACTCGCACCGAACACGCGTCAGACTCCCGGCCTCGCACCGAACACGCGTCAGACTCGCACCGAACACGCGTCAGACTCCCGGCCTCGCGCCGAACACGCGTCAGACTCGCACCGAACACGCGTCAGACTCGCACCGAACGCGCGTCAGACTCCCGGCCTCGCACCGAACACGCGTCAGACTCGCACCGAACACGCGTCAGACTCGCACCGAACGCGCGTCAGACTCCCGGCCTCGCGCCGAACACGCGTCAGACTCGCACCGAACACGCGTCAGACTCCCGGCCTCGCGCCGAACACGCGTCAGACTCGCACCGAACACGCGTCAGACTCCCGGCCTCGCGCCGAACACGCGTCAGACTCGCACCGAACGCGCGTCAGACTCCCGGCCTCGCGCCGAACACGCGTCAGACTCCCGGCCTCGCACCGAACACGCGTCAGACTCGCACCGAACGCGCGTCAGACTCCCGGCCTCGCGCCGAACACGCGTCAGACTCGCACCGAACGCGCGTCAGACTCCCGGCCTCGCACCGAACACGCGTCAGACTCGCACCGAACACGCGTCAGACTCGCACCGAACACGCGTCAGACTCCCGGCCTCGCGCCGAACACGCGTCAGACTCGCACCGAACACGCGTCAGACTCGCACCGAACACGCGTCAGACTCCCGGCCTCGCGCCGAACACGCGTCAGACTCGCACCGAACACGCGTCAGACTCCCGGCCTCGCGCCGAACACGCGTCAGACTCGCACCGAACACGCGTCAGACTCCCGGCCTCGCGCCGAACACGCGTCAGACTCGCACCGAACACGCGTCAGACTCCCGGCCTCGCACCGAACACGCGTCAGACTCGCACCGAACGCGCGTCAGACTCCCGGCCTCGCACCGAACACGCGTCAGACTCGCACCGAACACGCGTCAGACTCCCGGCCTCGCGCCGAACACGCGTCAGACTCGCACCGAACACGCGTCAGACTCCCGGCCTCGCGCCGAACACGCGTCAGACTCGCACCGAACGCGCGTCAGACTCCCGGCCTCGCACCGAACGCGCGTCAGACTCCCGGCCTCGCACCGAACACGCGTCAGACTCGCACCGAACACGCGTCAGACTCCCGGCCTCGCACCGAACACGCGTCAGACTCGCACCGAACGCGCGTCAGACTCCCGGCCTCGCACCGAACACGCGTCAGACTCGCACCGAACACGCGTCAGACTCCCGGCCTCGCGCCGAACACGCGTCAGACTCGCACCGAACACGCGTCAGACTCCCGGCCTCGCGCCGAACACGCGTCAGACTCGCACCGAACGCGCGTCAGACTCCCGGCCTCGCACCGAACACGCGTCAGACTCGCACCGAACACGCGTCAGACTCCCGGCCTCGCGCCGAACACGCGTCAGACTCCCGGCCTCGCACCGAACACGCGTCAGACTCGCACCGAACACGCGTCAGACTCCCGGCCTCGCACCGAACAAGCGTCAGACTCCCGGCCTCGCACCGAACACGCGTCAGACTCCCGGCCTCGCACCGAACACGCGTCAGACTCCCGGCCTCGCGCCGAACACGCGTCAGACTCGCACCGAACACGCGTCAGACTCCCGGCCTCGCACCGAACACGCGTCAGACTCGCACCGAACACGCGTCAGACTCCCGGCCTCGCGCCGAACACGCGTCAGACTCGCACCGAACACGCGTCAGACTCCCGGCCTCGCACCGAACACGCGTCAGACTCGCACCGAACACGCGTCAGACTCGCACCGAACACGCGTCAGACTCCCGGCCTCGCACCGAACACGCGTCAGACTCGCACCGAACACGCGTCAGACTCCCGGCCTCGCACCGAACACGCGTCAGACTCGCACCGAACACGCGTCAGACTCCCGGCCTCGCACCGAACACGCGTCAGACTCCCGGCCTCGCGCCGAACACGCGTCAGACTCGCACCGAACGCGCGTCAGACTCCCGGCCTCGCACCGAACACGCGTCAGACTCCCGGCCTCGCGCCGAACACGCGTCAGACTCGCACCGAACACGCGTCAGACTCCCGGCCTCGCACCGAACACGCGTCAGACTCGCACCGAACACGCGTCAGACTCCCGGCCTCGCACCGAACACGCGTCAGACTCCCGGCCTCGCGCCGAACACGCGTCAGACTCGCACCGAACACGCGTCAGACTCCCGGCCTCGCACCGAACACGCGTCAGACTCCCGGCCTCGCGCCGAACACGCGTCAGACTCCCGGCCTCGCGCCGAACACGCGTCAGACTCGCACCGAACACGCGTCAGACTCCCGGCCTCGCACCGAACACGCGTCAGACTCCCGGCCTCGCACCGAACGCGCGTCAGACTCCCGGCCTCGCGCCGAACACGCGTCAGACTCGCACCGAACACGCGTCAGACTCCCGGCCTCGCGCCGAACGCGCGTCAGACTCCCGGCCTCGCACCGAACGCGCGTCAGACTCCCGGCCTCGCGCCGAACACGCGTCAGACTCGCACCGAACACGCGTCAGACTCCCGGCCTCGCGCCGAACACGCGTCAGACTCGCACCGAACACGCGTCAGACTCCCGGCCTCGCACCGAACACGCGTCAGACTCCCGGCCTCGCGCCGAACACGCGTCAGACTCGCACCGAACACGCGTCAGACTCCCGGCCTCGCACCGAACACGCGTCAGACTCCCGGCCTCGCGCCGAACACGCGTCAGACTCGCACCGAACACGCGTCAGACTCCCGGCCTCGCACCGAACACGCGTCAGACTCCCGGCCTCGCACCGAACACGCGTCAGACTCCCGGCCTCGCACCGAACGCGCGTCAGACTCCCGGCCTCGCGCCGAACACGCGTCAGACTCGCACCGAACACGCGTCAGACTCCCGGCCTCGCGCCGAACACGCGTCAGACTCGCACCGAACACGCGTCAGACTCCCGGCCTCGCACCGAACGCGCGTCAGACTCCCGGCCTCGCGCCGAACACGCGTCAGACTCGCACCGAACGCGCGTCAGACTCCCGGCCTCGCGCCGAACACGCGTCAGACTCGCACCGAACGCGCGTCAGACTCCCGGCCTCGCACCGAACACGCGTCAGACTCGCACCGAACACGCGTCAGACTCCCGGCCTCGCGCCGAACACGCGTCAGACTCGCACCGAACACGCGTCAGACTCCCGGCCTCGCACCGAACACGCGTCAGACTCCCGGCCTCGCACCGAACACGCGTCAGACTCCCGGCCTCGCGCCGAACACGCGTCAGACTCCCGGCCTCGCACCGAACACGCGTCAGACTCCCGGCCTCGCGCCGAACACGCGTCAGACTCGCACCGAACACGCGTCAGACTCCCGGCCTCGCACCGAACACGCGTCAGACTCCCGGCCTCGCACCGAACACGCGTCAGACTCCCGGCCTCGCGCCGAACACGCGTCAGACTCGCACCGAACGCGCGTCAGACTCCCGGCCTCGCACCGAACACGCGTCAGACTCCCGGCCTCGCACCGAACACGCGTCAGACTCGCACCGAACGCGCGTCAGACTCCCGGCCTCGCACCGAACACGCGTCAGACTCGCACCGAACGCGCGTCAGACTCCCGGCCTCGCACCGAACACGCGTCAGACTCGCACCGAACACGCGTCAGACTCCCGGCCTCGCACCGAACACGCGTCAGACTCGCACCGAACGCGCGTCAGACTCCCGGCCTCGCACCGAACACGCGTCAGACTCGCACCGAACGCGCGTCAGACTCCCGGCCTCGCACCGAACACGCGTCAGACTCCCGGCCTCGCACCGAACGCGCGTCAGACTCCCGGCCTCGCACCGAACGCGCGTCAGACTCCCGGCCTCGCGCCGAACGCGCGTCAGACTCCCGGCCTCGCGCCGAACGCGCGTCAGATTCATCCAGCGTCACGTCACACGGATCATGAGCTGATACATGTGTGAAGGGGATTAGGCATAGTCTTACGGCCAGAGGTCAGAGGTCACACTGCAGAATACCACTAACACACTCTGACCGTTTACAGAACAGAAATCATGACATGCTAATGTTGAGTTCTGTGTGTTTCTGTGATTTATGAAAAAAAAAATCTGAAATAAATCTGACCTCTGACCTCCATCTGAATCTTTCATGAGTCGGCATGATTTATGACTGAAATACAGCTCGACACAAACGCAAAACACACAGACAGTCAGAGAGATTTACAGGAGCGAACGAGAAACCATGTGTTTGGCTCGGCTTCTGATCTGTCCGGAAGCTTGTTTGAATAAAAGGGAATACATCCGTCACTGTGTTGATTGTAATTAGCCCTTCTGTCTCCATGGTTACGAGCTGAGCTGGTTCTGCTCACCTGTGTCTTGTTATTCTCAGGGTTTGTGTAGTTAAGCGCTGCGTTCTCATCACACTTCTCCCTGGCTCTTCAGTTCCTGCTTGAAGTTTTTGACAATCCTGAGTGTTTATGTGAGTTAATGTTGATTAATAAAGACGGCTGCACTTATATCTGTGTTTGCCTCAATATATTGTGTTTGGACACAATATCTCACAATGACTGTTTTTGTTTTGTAATAAAATGTTGTATAAAATTGTAACTTTATATAACGCAACTCTGACTTTTCTTCTCAGAATCGTGAGATATATAAACTCATGCGGAAACAAACCTCCCCTGACATTCTGCATCATAAAGTCATTATTGACTTACATTTAATATTTATGTACTATATATATATATATTTTATTTGAGTCTCATATATGTGAAATGTGTTGTACAGTTAAACAGATAAACCGGAGCTATCGCTCGTCAGCCAGAGGTTAGTTTATGTAGTTTAGAGAGTGGTTTATGAAAAGCGTGTTTCAGGCTGCTCAGAGTTAATGTGGCTGTCAACACTCTCACTCACACACACTCTCACTCACACACACTCTCACTCACACACACTCTCACGCTCCTCATTCCAGTGGAGAAAGATTCACGCCCTAAAAATTCCTGTGTTTACAATTCCTGTGTTTTCATGAAGTACAACCCATTCATGAATGAAAACTATTCCAGTGACAGTAACTCAATCTGTGTGTGTGTGTGTGTGTGTGTATCTGAGTCTGTGTCTGAGAGTGAGTGTGTATGTATGTGTGTGTGTGTGTGTGTGTGTGTGTGTGTGTGTGTGTGTGTGTGTGTGTGTGTGTGTGTGTGTGTGTGTGTGTGTGTGTGTGTGTGTGTGTGTGTGTGTGTGTGTGTGTGTGTGTGTGTGTGTTTGCGAAAGTGTGTCTGAGAGTGAGTGAGTGAGTGAGTGAGTGTGTGTGCGTGTGCGAGTGAGTGTATATGTGTCTGTGTGAGTGTGTGTGTGTGTGTGTGTGAGTGAGTGTGAGAGAGAGATGTGAATAGGAGGGTATTCAATTAAATTTTCCAGAACAATTATCTCTGCGTTTCCTTTCCAACTCAACACTGTTTTGGATGAATTTCATCAATCGATGCCGCAGTTCTTTATAAAAGTAAAGTTTTGTTCCCGACAGCGAAAGCAATGAAACTAAACATAAAAAAAGTAAATATTCCCAAAAACAGTAAATATTTATTCCAAACGAACATAAATATTAAAAGCTGAGATCAGATGTTTTTAATCTGTGCAGAAGAACAGTTGCTGGAAAACTACGGGACATTTTTATATTTTACAAATTAATTAATAAAATTAGTAATTTAATCTAATAATCAAAACTCGCACAAAAAAAACTTAACTAACTGCAAAGTTTTTGTCTTCCCTTGCCAACTCTAAATAATTTTCCAAATTACAGCATTGTTAATTATGAGATGGTGTTAATATGCTCATTAATAACGATAAATGTGAGAAAACATTATCCTGTCAAAACAAACCCGATTCAGTGAAACGCTCAATGACAGACGACAATAATAATAGGCCTGTTTTCTGTAATGTTTTAGCAAAACAATCTATTCTGATAGATCTTGAATCTCACAGAAGGCCCTGCAGGGAAATCTTCTCCACACATCATCTGATCAGTGGTGTTCCTCAGGGCTCAGTTCTCGGACCGCTTCTCTTCTCATGTTTACCACATCACTGGGT
Organism: Rhodeus uyekii; assembly: GCA_037043235.1. Lineage (NCBI taxonomy): Eukaryota > Metazoa > Chordata > Actinopteri > Cypriniformes > Acheilognathidae > Rhodeus > Rhodeus uyekii. Next base: position 12,450 of record JAWRVZ010000802.1, read on the forward strand.
CCATCATACGGACACACAGACCATCACTGCTACACCAATGACACACAGCTCTACCCATCATTCCCACCAGATGATCCCACCGTACCTGTGCGAATCTCAAGCTGCCTGACGCACATCTCAGCATGGATGAAAGAGCATCTGCAGCTCAACTTGGCAAAGACGGAGTGTGGTGGAAAAATCTTTGATCATTTCTGAATAAGAAACAAATATCCCAATTGTAATTTTTAAAGGATAATTTTCTACCAAGAAAAGGTCAGCAGTCACACAGACAGAAGCGGCTCTGCAGAGAGTGATGAAGAAGGGAGGGCTGCTCCAGCACTAATACCTCTAATCAAGGCTAAAGGCTCATCTGTAATTTCCTTTCCTTATCAGGAACGCATTACCCTCTCTATTCCTCAAACCTATTTCTCCCAACTGATTATATCGTACTTACTAGTTCTACAGAATAAAAAATACAATCAATGTCACACAATCAATAATGTCAAGAAACTAAATATAATCATGGATAAGAATAAAAAGAAAACATATAATTTATAAAATTCCATCACACGGAGCTTCTCATCTTTCCTGCCCATCCGACTCTACAGTACGACGTCACCGTCCAGACCGGCTCGTCGAAGATCATCAAGCTCTGTTTGAGGACCAGCTGACCTTCACAGGTCACATCACACAGACGGCTGGATCATCAGGTTTGCCCTTCACAGCATCAGGAGGATCAGGCCGTTCCTCACAGAGCAACTTCTGGTGCAGGCCATGTCATTTCCAGACTGGATTATTGCAACGCTCTTCTGGCTCTTCCTTCAATCAAACCCCTGCAACTGATCCAGAAGCTACAGATCTTCTGGTCCTCAACGAACCCAAAAGCCTCACGTCACTCCACTCTTCATCTCTTCATCTCTGCACTGGCTCCCACTCCCAGCTCTAACAGAACTAACACAGACTCATCATCTCATACTTCCACTCACAGCTTCAGATCTACACAAAGACTGCTGAAAACACATCTCCTAACATGACACACACACACACACACACCTCAACCACATTTACAACAAAATAAAAAAAAACTTCATCTTGATCCCTCTATTCTCCAGGCTTGTATTACCAGAGTGTGTAATGTTTTAAACTCTGTATTGTGACACTCGAGAACTTTTGCCTTCACTTTCTGTATTCCTCAAACTGTAAGTTGCTTTGAACAAAAGCATCTGCTAAATGAATAAATGTAAATGTTTCATCATTATTTATACATTTTACATTAACTGACACTTCTTGTTTTTCTTCTGTAATATATCAGTGTTTATCAGAAATCATGATTGTGTTCATAATGTTGACAGAGAATAACAGCATGTTCTCTAATGATGAGGGCGGGGCAACAACCTGTCAATCACATGATCCACCAATAGCAAACCACAACCATCAATCACAATCAAGCCCCGCCCACATTTGTTCTTGTTTGTGAAGCGATTCCTCCATATGCAGAACGATAGAGGAGAAAAGAGCAGTTTCATGATGAGTTCATCATGCTTTGAAATGATCTGCATTGTATGAAATGCAATATAAATGAATGACTTGATCAAAGCTGGGACTGATCATCCTGTCAGTGAAGGTTAACGGATACAGTCTTATTCTGATGAGTTCTTACATGCGTCTCCTCAAAGACGAGCTGTCGGTGGGATCAAAGTCCCGTCACTCCAGTCTCTTCCTCAGCGCGGCCCCGGGGCCCCGAAACACTGTTCTGAACCGCAAGAGCGACAACAAGCAACAACTCAACAAAATATCAATTTGTTCTTTGTGATGATGAGTATTTGACACAAGCCATTAACGAACAAAAGCGTGGAAACGAGGCGGATGTTCACGGGAGATCAGAGCCAATCAGAGCCGCAGCTGTAAATCAGCTTTACAGACAACAGTGTCATTACACAGATTCATTCAGTTCAGATTGTGTTCTCATCTGATTACCGAATATTATTTGTCTTTTAAACTCATCATGAAACTGCTCTTTTCTCCTCTATTGTTCTGCATATGGAGGAATCGCTTCGCAAACAAGAACAAATGTGGGCGGGGCTTGATTGTGATTGGATGGTTGTGGTTTGCTATTGGTGGATCATGTGATTGACAGGTTGTTGCCCCGCCCTCATCATTAGAGAACATGCTGTTATTCTCACTCAACATTATTAACACAATCATGATGAATCAGAATAATTTCAATATTACAGAAAAGCAAAAACTGTCTCTACTCTCGACTCTCTCGGTCCAGTTTCAGAGGTCAGAGGTCAGAGGTTAAAGACTGACAGCAGCGCAATCACTGACAGGGAAACCTCTAACATTTAAAGTGAAGGTGAACGTGTGTGTGAGGATATTAACACCAGCACTTCATCATTCTGAGTTGTAATGCTTGACTGAATCAAGAGCCGGTCAGAGATGAAGATCAGAGGATTAACAGACTGTTGATCATTCAGAAATCTCTGATGTGAAGCGTTTAGAGTCACAAATCAGATCTGAGGATCGTCGCTCAGCAAAACCTGAAAACACGGGGAATATTGCTCACGATTAA
>JAWRVZ010000802.1:22500-35000 GCA_037043235.1 Rhodeus uyekii
TCTCTTTTATCTGTATGATCAGAAATAAAGGAGCATTTTTAAGTTCTTTTCGTTTTTGTCAGGAATAAAATGCATATCTCCTCACAAACACTTGGACACGCGGTAAACAATACAGTGGAGTTGGGTTATGTCGACGGCCTTGTGGGCAGCAAAAAAGCGTTGAAATAACCGTTTAGCGAGATAACCAACACCCAATATGGTGATTTAGCCCGTCTAATGTGCTTTCTCAACAAATTCAGCTTCGTCCCGTCTTTTAATAACCTTCAATCTGCAGCGGCGCTGAGCAGAGTAACGTCAGAACCAGAAACAGGGACGTGCTTGTGTGTGTGTGTGTGTGTGTGTGTGTGTGCGTTGTGTGACTGTACTAGATTGCATACTTTCTTGCATACTTTCAACAAGTATGCCCGCGTATTATCACCAATAAACGGCTTTAACCAGCCTTGAATTCAGGGTTTGATTCCCACTCCTTCCTGTATTTTCGGCTGTACAGTTTTGACTGAGACATGATAAGCAAGCAGCTAGTTAGCTTTTGTCACAGACAGGCGCACACACACACACACACACACACACACGCACACACACACAGTGGACGAGAGGCTGTGTGACTCAAACAAATGCAGCGATTTATATTTGTGCAGTGATTTAATTTTTTTTAGACAAAGAACATTTGACATCCCGTACTGCCATTGCGTAATCAGCCAGCGGCAGCTTCCTGTATACGCGCGATTAATTTGCACGTGGAGGAGTGAACAACTCTGCTCTGCCTTCATCTCGGAGGATGGGGATGCGGCAGCTCTCGCTGCTCCTTGAGAAGAGTAAGAACGATATGTGCTTTCACTTCAGAGAGTCTCCAAAAGTTTCCAATAACTCCAGATAAAGTCATTAGATTTGTCGCTAGTCGCTTTTTTGAAAATTTGTGCTAGAGTGTTCTGAAAACTAGCTAAATATAGCGACAAAGGCGCCAAGTTGGCAACACTGACCGCGATCCAACGCGAACTCAGGTGGTCCTACCGACGAGGGGGGTGCGGAGCGGGACAAAGTCGCTAAGTTGGCAACTGAAACGTTTTTATTTTCGGGAGCTTCCGAGACAGTGATAAAGGTCGACCAGTCAATCACGATCGACCGGATGGCGACCACTGCACTAGAGTAACGTTAGGCTAACGCAAGGGTAACGCTAGGGTAATGTAGGGTAAAAGTAACATTAAAGTAGCACTAGACTAACACTAGAATAACACTAGAATAACTAGAATACACACACTCACACTCACAATTTTTGAATGATCATAGACTGAATGATCATAGGAAACACCATAAGCTGTTTATGCACAGTATTAAGTACAATTAAGCATTAATTAATTTTCCATATGTCTCCATCAGATTAGCTTGTAATGAAAAATCAGTCATCAAACCAGAATTAAACACACATTCTGAGAGCAGAAACATCTTCCCAAAGACCCAGCATCCAAAATCCTTTTCACCAAAGAACAACAATCTTTATATGGTAACTACGGTTCGGTATGAACATGATTTTTAAGGAGGACAGTCGCTGTTGAAAACAATGACGGCGTCTGATGGAGCGTCTGCACTCGTGTCTGTCGAGCACATGCATACACACACAGATATGAGTGTGAACTCAGCAGGCATTCATAACAGCCGCTCACGCAGACACACACCACCAAACAATGAGAACCAGCAGGAGTGTGTGAAAAACACGGCGCTTTACTGTCCAAGGCGACAGGGTTAAACATCTAAACCAGCCTTTCCTCATCCCTGAACACACACATGTGAGGATGAGATGTTATGATGTTATGATATTGTGATGTGATAAGATGTGATGATGATATAATGTGATGTTATGATCTGATGATTCTTCATTTATAAACAGATATGAAGCTCATTTCCACAAACACTAATCATCTGCCTTTAATAAATGATGAATCCAGATTAAACGTGTGTTATTATATTAGCCCATTTCAACACAATCATGCTCATCTAAACCATAATTATGACATGCTGTCATTAATGAGATTAAAAGTTGAAATGATCATATACTATATTGAAATTGTGACAGAAAAATACAAATACTACAGTATTTTACAAATACAGGTTCATTTTTTAACCAAAGGATAATGTTTATCTCACGCTTTTGAGTTTTTAATCGCTTACTGTTTTTCATTTTTAATCTCTATTTTCATCTTAATTGACATATCAAGTTTGGCACATTAAGTCATTAGATTGTCATCATTGTGACTGACCGGGATTCGATCCCGGAATCGAGGCTCAGCGCAGGTGAGGGGTTCAGGTTCAGGTGAGGGGTTCAGGTGAGGGGTTCAGGTGAGCGGGTCTTACCTGTGGCGCTCAGCAGGAGGAGGGCGAACACACTCCCGGCGGATCCTCTTCTTCTGGCGCGCCTCCCGGTTTCGGTCCCCGGTGATCCGTCCATGTTTTCCGGGGACGCGCAGCTCAAACGCGCTCGCAAAGTGCAAAGAAAAGACGATTATTCTCCTTCACGACAAACCGCGAGAAAAGAGGAGTGATAGATGAAGGATAGAGGATTGATAGAGTGACAGAGGAGCGCGTAAGGGTTCGGGAAGAGTCTCGGCGCTCCTCACGGGATCCGTCCGTTCACCGTAACAAACAGCGGCTCACTTTTCCCCTTTCCTCGGTCCTGGGTTCCCTGTTTCTCTCTCTCTCTCTCTCTCCCCGGAGCTTCCGGTCCCTCCTGTCGGGAAAACAGGTGCAATGCTGCATCCCGCCGGCGGAACCGGGAAACATCAGCGACAGATTCACAGACCCGTAGCGACGCTTGATGGTTCACTCGAGAAACATCCCTAAAAATAGAGCAATTCACTGTTTTATCCGGACAGAATCTTCTGTATTATTTTTTTACAGGTGTATTTTGCTCTTGTTTTCGATTGAAGGGAGAATATCCTGTTCATTTTCCTCCCATAAAACGTCCAAAACTCACACAATCCCACAGATTGTGGCTAAAGGCTGAAAAACAGCACGCAATGACGTCAGGTCCTGTTTATGTGTGATGCTCAGTGTTACCCATGGATCATTCCTCAGGTCTTTATCCACATCCAGACGGATTGAGTCGTTCTTGCAGATCCGGACGGATGGAGTCGTTCCTTCAGATCCGGACGGATGGAGTCGTTCCTTCAGATCCGGACGGATGGAGTCGTTCCTGCAGATCCGGACGGATGGAGTCGTTCCTTCAGATCCGGACGGATGGAGTCGTTCCTTCAGATCCGGACGGATGGAGTCGTTCCTTCAGATCCGGACGGATGGAGTCGTTCTTGCTCCATCAATGCTTGCGGTTTGTCAGAATATGTGGGTTTTTGTTTGTTGACTCGCATCTTGAACTCCTCCGGAGGATTGAGCACAAGTTCTCAGTGGGATGAAGGTCCGGGAGCTTCCTGAACTTTCCCCTCATGGAAAGACGCTCCGTCCTGCTGGAGAACGCACTGATGGTCATCAATCTGGTCCCGGTTGGGAGAAGTTGCTCGTGCTTTTGAGGATGTTTGTCTTCGGCACACATGATCTCCGGACGCTTTCCTGTCGGGATCACACCGCACTCAGCTTTACTTCTCCGGACAAGCGTTTTCACGGATTCCCCAAACAGTCGGAAAGGGAAAGTGACGTTACCTCAGTCCTCCTCAATCCAATCCCTGCTCCTTCTGCAGAGTATCCGTCTGTTTCTCCCGGAGAGTCTTGCCCTCCCTGTGTTCAGATAATCCCACTCCTGCCCGGACGCTGCTTCCCAATAACTGACCCTTTCCTTGAAGGTCCTGATGATCCAATGAAAGGAGGAGATCCTCGCCTGTGAATCTCTCTCTGAGCGAAGCGTTGCGAGCGCACGTGTTTCCATGCAGGGAGTGATGTTAACAGAGGAAGAGCAATGACTTCAAGCTTCATCCTCCTCTTAAAGCGTCTCAGTCTCCGGCCTCGTCCCGCTCACGAGAGGATCAGCGGCCGTTCCTCCCATCACTCTTCTTCTCTCCTGAGTTATGCTGATGAATGTCTGTCTCTATCGGTCTGACATCGTAATGCTTTATAAGATCAACTGCAAACAATCACTCTTTCCTACTTTAATTACACAATGAGAAACGCTTCAAAGGAAAACAAATTGTAAAAATTGGCACAATTTATTATTGAGTTGAGAACATTTCATACAGAAACAAATGGCATTAATAACAAGTAAATTATATGAATGGGAACTAAGATTACAGATGAAGAACCAACATCATCCTCATCATCATCACATGACAGCCGTTTCATCCTCGTCTTCCTCAGTAAAACGGCAGTATAAACGTTTGTAAAACTCTTACAGACTGAGAGGATCATCATCATAATATTTACAGCATTATAAATGTGATCATGAACATTCATCCGTCAGCGTGAGCTTCTGTAACCAGCAGTGATTTTTGGACTCATTTCATGATTCGACTGAAACCAGCATCATTATCACAACAAAACACCCGATATATGAAGATAATATAAATAACTCACTTCCTGCTGTAAATATGAATACGAGTGAGGTCAGAGGTCAGAGGTCACACCACATACAAACAGCACATTATGATTATTATCCAGATCTATCGTTTCTGTCAGCGTAACCTGATATCTGCTGAAATATGAGCCGAATATTCATGATATATTGACCTTTCCAACTGTGTGTGTGTGTATGCTCTAGTGTGCGTCTATGTGTATGTATGTTATAGTGTGTGTGTGTTTTAATTTTAATTCAATGGCTGCTCTGAAACAGATTTATCATCTCACATCAGCAAAACGCATGAATCATAACATGCCGTGAAGCTCCGTAACAGGCGTCCCGTTAGAGAGGACGTGTGCAAGTGTAACGAGTGTTTTACAGCGTCTGATTCGCTGAGAGCAGAAGTTCCCGTTCACCACATCATCCACGTTCCCCCGAAAAACACTCGGTTTATTTTATGGCTTTGTAACAGAGCTGGAACATTTCAGTCGTTCTGGAGTGTCTAAAGCTGCAAGTGTGTGTGAGTGTGTGTGTGTGTGTGTGTGTGAGTGTGAGTGTGTGTGTGTGAGTGTGTGTGTGAGTGTGTGTGTGTGTGAGTGTGTGTGTGTGTGTGTGTGAGTGTGTGTGTGAGTGTGTGTGTGTGTGTGTGTGAGAGTGTGTGTGTGTGTGAGTGTGTGTGTGTGTGTGTGTGTGTGTGTGTGTGTGTGTGTGTGTGTGTGAGTGTGTGTGTGTGTGTGTGTGTGTGTGTGTGTGTGAGTGTGTGTGTGTGTGTGTGTGAGTGTGTGTGTGTGTGAGTGTGTGTGTGTGAGTGTGTGTGAGTGAGTGAGTGTGTGTGTGTGTGTGTGAGTGTGTGAGTGTGTGTGTGTGTGAGTGTGTGTGTGTGTGTGTGTGTGAGAGTGTGTGTGTGTGTGTGAGTGTGTGTGTGTGTGTGTGTGTGTGTGTGAGTGTGTGTGTGTGAGTGTGTGTGAGTGAGTGAGTGTGTGAGTGTGTGTGTGTTTGTGTGTGTGTGTGAGTGTGTGAGTGTGTGTGTGTGTGTGTGTGTGTGTGTGAGTGTGTGTGAGTGTGTGTGTGTGTGTGTGTGTGTTCCAATGGTTGTCGTGGTTCAGCTGCTGTTGAACAGATCCACGTTGCTGGAGCTCAGTCCTCGACTCTCTCTCAGCCGTCTGCCGCCCGGATTCTGAACACAAGCAGGAAACAGAACGAGGGATGAAGGAGAGCGGGAGAGTGAACGGAGATGAACGTTACACGGATCGTCATGGCGACTCAGGGTCTGAGTTACAGTGATGATGATCAGATGTTGGTTACCTGGAAGGACTCGTCGCCCGTCTTGTTCAGGAAGTTGAGAGAAGCGGCACGTTTCATTCTGTAAAATCGATGATCAAATGTGTTAGGGTTAGTTCACACAAAATGTAAAACTATCCCATAATTCTGTCACCCTCAAGTCATCGCAGGTGTTTCTGGCTTTCTTCTTTCAGCCGAATACAATCCGAGTGATATTACACACGTGTTGTGTGTTCATGTGTTGTGTTTGTTCATCTGTGTTGTGTTCATGTGTTGTTGCATGTGTTCAAACAAGTTGCTGCTTGTGTTCATATGTGTAGTTGTGTGTTGATACATGTTCATGTGTTGTTGCATGTATTCATACGTGTTGTTGTATGTGTTGTCTTGCACATACGTGTTGTGTGCGATCATACGTGTAATGTGTGATCATACGTGCTGCGTGTTCATACGCGTTGTGCGTTCATACGTGTTGTGCGTTCATACGTGTTGCGCAATCATACGTGTTGTGCGTGATCATATGTGTTGTGTGTGTTCATACGTGTTATGCGCGATCATACGTGTTGTGCGTGTTCATACGTGTTGCGTGTTCATACGTGTTGCGTGATCATACGTGTTGCGTGATCACACGTGTTGTGCGATCATACGTGTTGTGCGTGATCATACGTGTTGCGCAATCATACGTGTTGTGCGTGATCATACGTGTTGTGCGTGTTCATACGTGTTATGCGCGATCATACGTGTTGCGTGATCATACGTGTTGTGCGTGTTCATACGTGTTGCGTGATCATATGTGTTGTGCGTGTTCATACGTGTTATGCGCGATCATACGTGTTGTGTGCGATCATACGTGTTGTGTGCGATCATACGTGCTGCGTGCGATCATACGTGCTGCGTGTTCATACGTGTTGTGCGTGATCATACGTGTTGCGCGTGATCATACGTGTTGCGCGTGATCATACGTGTTGCGTGTTCATACGTGTTGCGTGTTCATACGTGTTGCGTGTTCATACGTGTTGTGTGCGATTATACGTGTTGTGTGCGATCATACGTGTTGTGTGCGATCATACGTGTTGTGTGCGATCATACGTGTTGTGTGCGATCATACGTGTTGTGCGATCATACGTGTTGTGCGATCATACGTGTTGCGTGTTCATACGCGTTGTGCGTTCATACGTGTTGTGCGTGATCATATGTGTTGTGTGTGTTCATACGTGTTATGCGCGATCATACGTGTTGTGCGTGTTCATACGTGTTGCGTGATCATACGTGTTGTGCGTGTTCATACGTGTTGCGTGATCATATGTGTTGTGCGTGTTCATACGTGTTATGCGCGATCATACGTGTTGTGTGCGATCATACGTGTTGTGTGCGATCATACGTGCTGCGTGCGATCATACGTGCTGCGTGTTCATACGTGTTGCGCAATCATACGTGTTGTGCAATCATATGTGTGCGTGATCATACGTGTTGCGTGTGATCATACGTGTTGCGTGTTCATACGTGTTGCGCGATCATACGTGTTGCGCGATCATACATGTTGTGTGCGATCATACGTGTTGTGTGCGATCATACGTGTTGTGTGCGATCATACGTGTTGTGTGCGATCATACGTGTTGTGTGTGATCATATGTGTTGTGCGATCATACTTGTTGTGCGATCATACGTGTTGCGTGTTCATACGCGTTGTGCGTTCATACGTGTTGCGTGATCATACGTGTTGCGTGATCATACGTGTTGCGTGATCACACGTGTTGTGCGATCATACGTGTTGTGCGTGATCATACGTGTTGTGTGCGATCATACGTGTTATGTGTGATCATACGTGCTGCGTGTTCATACGTGTTGTGCGTTCATACGTGTTGTGCGTTCATACGTGTTGCGCAATCATACGTGTTGTGCGTGATCATATGTGTTGTGTGTGTTCATACGTGTTATGCGCGATCATACGTGTTGTGCGTGTTCATACGTGTTGCGTGATCATATGTGTTGTGCGTGTTCATACGTGTTATGCGCGATCATACGTGTTGTGTGCGATCATACGTGCTGCGTGTTCATACGTGTTGCGCGATCATACGTGTTGTGCGATCATATGTGTGCGTGTTCATACGTGTTATGCGCGATCATACGTGCTGCGTGCGATCATACGTGCTGCGTGTTCATACGTGTTGCGCGATCATACGTGTTGTGCGATCATATGTGTGCGTGATCATACGTGTTGCGCGTGATCATACGTGTTGCGCGTGATCATACGTGTTGCGTGATCATACGTGTTGCGTGATCACACGTGTTGTGCGATCATACGTGTTGTGCGTGATCATACGTGTTGTGTGCGATCATACGTGTTATGTGTGATCATACGTGCTGCGTGTTCATACGTGTTGTGCGTTCATACGTGTTGTGCGTTCATACGTGTTGTGCGTTCATACGTGTTGCGCAATCATACGTGTTGTGCGTGATCATATGTGTTGTGTGTGTTCATACGTGTTATGCGCGATCATACGTGTTGTGCGTGTTCATACGTGTTGCGTGATCATACGTGTTGTGCGTGTTCATACGTGTTGCGTGATCATATGTGTTGTGCGTGTTCATACGTGTTATGCGCGATCATACGTGTTGTGTGCGATCATACGTGTTGTGTGCGATCATACGTGCTGCGTGTTCATACATGTTGCGCAATCATACGTGTTGTGCGATCATATGTGTGCGTGATCATACGTGTTGCGCGTGATCATACGTGTTGCGTGTGATCATACGTGTTGCGTGTTCATACGTGTTTGCGCGATCATACGTGTTGTGTGCGATCATACGTGTTGTGTGCGATCATACGTGTTGTGTGTGATCATACGTGTTGTGCGATCATACGTGTTGTGCGATCATACGTGTTGCGTGTTCATACGCGTTGTGCGTTCATACGTGTTGCGTGATCATACGTGTTGCGTGATCATACGTGTTGCGTGATCACACGTGTTGTGCGATCATACGTGTTGTGCGTGATCATACGTGTTGTGTGCGATCATACATGTTATGTGTGATCATACGTGCTGCGTGTTCATACGTGTTGTGCGTTCATACGTGTTGTGCGTTCATACGTGTTGCGCAATCATACGTGTTGTGCGTGATCATATGTGTTGTGTGTGTTCATACGTGTTATGCGCGATCATACGTGTTGTGCGTGTTCATACGTGTTGCGTGATCATACGTGTTGTGCGTGTTCATACGTGTTATGCGCGATCATACGTGTTGTGTGCGATCATACGTGTTGTGTGCGATCATACGTGCTGCGTGCGATCATACGTGCTGCGTGTTCATACGTGTTGCGCGATCATACGTGTTGTGCAATCATACGTGTTGTGCGATCATATGTGTGCGTGATCATACGTGTTGCGCGTGATCATACGTGTTGCGCGTGATCATACGTGTTGCGTGTTCATACGTGTTGCGTGTTCATACGTGTTGCGCGATCATACGTGTTGCGCGATCATACGTGTTGCGCGATCATACGTGTTGCGCGATCATACGTGTTGCGTGCGATCATACGTGTTGCGTGCGATCATACGTGTTGCGTGCGATCATACGTGTTGTGTGCGATCATACGTGTTGTGCGATCATACGTGTTGTGCGATCATACGTGTTGTGTGCGATCATACGTGTTGTGTGTGATCATACGTGTTGTGCGATCATACGTGTTGTGCGATCATACGTGTTGCGCGATCATACGTGTTGCGCGTTCATACGTGTTGCGTGCGATCATACGTGTTGCGTGCGATCATACGTGTTGCGTGCGATCATACGTGTTGCGTGCGATCATACGTGTTGTGTGCGATCATACGTGTTGCGTGTTCATACGTGTTGCGCGTTCATACGTGTTGCGCGTTCATACGTGTTGCGTGTTCATACGTGTTGCGTGATCATACGTGTTGCGTGATCATACGTGTTGCGTGTTCATACGTGTTGTGTTCATACGTGTTGCGTTCATACGTGTTGCGTTCATACGTGTTGCGTGATCATACGTGTTGCGCGATCATATGTGTTGCGCGTTCATACGTGTTGCGCGTTCATACGTGTTGCGTGCGATCATACGTGTTGTGTGCGATCATACGTGTTGTGTGCGATCATACGTGTTGCGTGTTCATACGTGTTGCGTGTTCATACGTGTTGCGCGATCATACGTGTTGCGCGATCATACGTGTTGCGCGATCATACGTGTTGCGCGATCATACGTGTTGCGTGCGATCATACGTGTTGCGTGCGATCATACGTGTTGTGTGCGATCATACGTGTTGTGCGATCATACGTGTTGTGCGATCATACGTGTTGTGCGATCATACGTGTTGTGTGCGATCATACGTGTTGTGTGTGATCATACGTGTTGTGCGATCATACGTGTTGTGCGATCATACGTGTTGCGCGATCATACGTGTTGCGCGTTCATACGTGTTGCGTGCGATCATACGTGTTGCGTGCGATCATACGTGTTGTGTGCGATCATACGTGTTGTGTGCGATCATACGTGTTGTGTGCGATCATACGTGTTGTGCGATCATACGTGTTGTGCGATCATACGTGTTGTGCGATCATACGTGTTGTGTGCGATCATACGTGTTGTGTGTGATCATACGTGTTGTGCGATCATACGTGTTGTGCGATCATACGTGTTGCGCGTTCATACGTGTTGCGCGTTCATACGTGTTGCGTGCGATCATACGTGTTGCGTGCGATCATACGTGTTGTGTGCGATCATACGTGTTGTGTGCGATCATACGTGTTGTGTGTGATCATACGTGTTGCGTGATCATACGTGTTGCGTGATCATACGTGTTGCGCGATAATACGTGTTGCGCGTTCATACGTGTTGCGCGTTCATACGTGTTGCGTGCGATCATACGTGTTGTGTGCGATCATACGTGTTGCGTGTTCATACGTGTTGCGCGTTCATACGTGTTGCGCGTTCATACGTGTTGCGCGTTCATACGTGTTGCGTGTTCATACGTGTTGCGTTCATACGTGTTGTGTTCATACGTGTTGCGTTCATACGTGTTGCGCGTTCATACGTGTTGCGTGATCATATGTGTTGTGCGTGTTCATACGTGTTATGCGCGATCATACGTGTTGTGTGCGATCATACGTGTTGTGTGCGATCATACGTGCTGCGTGCGATCATACGTGCTGCGTGTTCATACGTGTTGCGCGATCATACGTGTTGCGCAATCATACGTGTTGTGCGTGATCATATGTGTTGTGTGTGTTCATACGTGTTATGCGCGATCATACGTGTTGTGCGTGTTCATACGTGTTGCGTGATCATACGTGTTGTGCGTGTTCATACGTGTTGCGTGATCATATGTGTTGTGCGTGTTCATACGTGTTATGCGCGATCATACGTGTTGTGTGCGATCATACGTGTTGTGTGCGATCATACGTGCTGCGTGCGATCATACGTGCTGCGTGTTCATACGTGTTGCGCGATCATACGTGTTGTGCAATCATACGTGTTGTGCGATCATATGTGTGCGTGATCATACGTGTTGCGCGTGATCATACGTGTTGCGCGTGATCATACGTGTTGCGCGTGATCATACGTGTTGCGTGTTCATACGTGTTGCGTGTTCATACGTGTTGCGCGATCATACGTGTTGCGCGATCATACGTGTTGCGCGATCATACGTGTTGCGCGATCATACGTGTTGCGTGCGATCATACGTGTTGCGTGCGATCATACGTGTTGCGTGCGATCATACGTGTTGTGTGCGATCATACGTGTTGTGCGATCATACGTGTTGTGCGATCATACGTGTTGTGTGCGATCATACGTGTTGTGTGTGATCATACGTGTTGTGCGATCATACGTGTTGTGCGATCATACGTGTTGCGCGATCATACGTGTTGCGCGTTCATACGTGTTGCGTGCGATCATACGTGTTGCGTGCGATCATACGTGTTGCGTGCGATCATACGTGTTGCGTGCGATCATACGTGTTGTGTGCGATCATACGTGTTGCGTGTTCATACGTGTTGCGCGTTCATACGTGTTGCGCGTTCATACGTGTTGCGTGTTCATACGTGTTGCGTGATCATACGTGTTGCGTGATCATACGTGTTGCGTGTTCATACGTGTTGTGTTCATACGTGTTGCGTTCATACGTGTTGCGTGATCATACGTGTTGCGCGATCATATGTGTTGCGCGTTCATACGTGTTGCGCGTTCATACGTGTTGCGTGCGATCATACGTGTTGTGTGCGATCATACGTGTTGTGTGCGATCATACGTGTTGCGTGTTCATACGTGTTGCGTGTTCATACGTGTTGCGCGATCATACGTGTTGCGCGATCATACGTGTTGCGCGATCATACGTGTTGCGCGATCATACGTGTTGCGTGCGATCATACGTGTTGCGTGCGATCATACGTGTTGTGTGCGATCATACGTGTTGTGCGATCATACGTGTTGTGCGATCATACGTGTTGTGCGATCATACGTGTTGTGTGCGATCATACGTGTTGTGTGTGATCATACGTGTTGTGCGATCATACGTGTTGTGCGATCATACGTGTTGCGCGATCATACGTGTTGCGCGTTCATACGTGTTGCGTGCGATCATACGTGTTGCGTGCGATCATACGTGTTGTGTGCGATCATACGTGTTGTGTGCGATCATACGTGTTGTGTGCGATCATACGTGTTGTGCGATCATACGTGTTGTGCGATCATACGTGTTGTGCGATC
>JAWRVZ010000802.1:42500-55000 GCA_037043235.1 Rhodeus uyekii
TTTTTCTGACCCGGTCGCTTCATTTTCAGTCTGAATATCTTGGATTCCCCAGTAAGTGCGTGTGGATTTGTGCGGGAGAGACTCTGAGGAGTGTGTGCTGTTGTGCGGCGGCTGCGCTGTGATTGGTGGATGCAGTGGATGTGTACTCACCCCGCTCCACTCCACGCTCATACTCACTTCCTCTCCGGCCTCAGAGCCGCTCTCGTACTTCACGCTGGACAGACCGTCTCTGCCGCGCCGCCCATCGCCCTCCTTCAGGATCTCCACCATCCGCGTCTGATGCACGGGGTCCAGACCCTGACACACACACACACACATCAAAGCACGGCCTCATGGGAACTGCAAGGAGTCACTCTGGGATCCACAGAAAAGCAGAAGGAAAGAGGCGAGAGAAAGCGTGAGAGTCAGAGCGAGAGAGGCGGCTGGCGCACCTGTTTGCGGGATCTCATGGCGCACTCCTCCAGCGTCTCCGCCGCCTCCATCTTTCCCTGCCGCCGGTACAGAGCTCCCAGATTCCTCAGGGTCGTGTTGACCGTCGGACTGCGGGAAAAACAGCAGGACACACCATCTCAGCCTCTACAATCAGCACTTTTCCATTTGGCTTTTGATTGATTATTCAGGAAGTTCATAATCCTGATTAAATGAGCAGGTTTAGTCGATCATAACGCACGAAACTGACTCCTTAAATAAAGCTGTTATTACAGTTTACATGCAAACCTTGTGGCAACGAGTAAGATACACGCGTGCTCTTAACGTGTTTACATGTGGGACGATCCTACTTGTGGGACGATCCAGCGCACGCGAGCTCTTAACGTGTTTACATGTGGGACGATCCTACTTGTGGGACGATCCAGCACACGCGTGCTCTTAACGTGTTTGCATGTGGGACGATCCAGCACACGCGTGCTCTTAACGTGTTTGCATGTGGGACGATCCAGCGCACGAGTGCTCTTAACGCGTTTACATGTGGGACGATCCAGCGCACGAGTGCTCTTAACGCGTTTACATGTGGGACGATCCAGCGCACGAGTGCTCTTAACGCGTTTACATGTGGGACGATCCTACTTGTGGGACGATCCAGCACACGCGTGCTCTTAACGTGTTTGCATGTGGGGCGATCCAGTACACGCGTGTTCTTAACGTGTTTGCATGTGGGACGATCCAGCACACGCGTGCTCTTAACGTGTTTACATGTGGGACGATCCTACTTGTGGGACGATCCAGCGCACGCGTGCTCTTAACGTGTTTACATGTGGGACGATCCAGCGCACGAGTGCTCTTAACGCGTTTACATGTGGGACGATCCAGCGCACGCGTGCTCTTAACGCGTTTACATGTGGGACGATCCAGCGCACGCGTGCTCTTAACGCGTTTACATGTGGGACGATCCAGCGCACGCGTGCTCTTAACGCGTTTACATGTGGGACGATCCAGCGCACGCGTGCTCTTAACGCGTTTACATGTGGGACGATCCAGCGCACGCGTGCTCTTAACGCGT
Organism: Rhodeus uyekii; assembly: GCA_037043235.1. Classification (NCBI taxonomy): domain Eukaryota; kingdom Metazoa; phylum Chordata; class Actinopteri; order Cypriniformes; family Acheilognathidae; genus Rhodeus; species Rhodeus uyekii. The sequence goes on from JAWRVZ010000802.1 coordinate 43,999, forward strand.
TTACATGTGGGACGATCCTACTTGTGGGACGATCCAGCACACGCGTGCTCTTAACGTGTTTGCATGTGGGGCGATCCAGTACACGCGTGTTCTTAACGTGTTTGCATGTGGGACGATCCAGCACACGCGTGCTCTTAACGTGTTTACATGTGGGGCGATCCAGCACACGCGTGCTCTTAACGTGTTTACATGTGGGACGATCCTACTTGTGGGACGATCCAGCGCACGCATGCTCTTAACGTGTTTACATGTGGGACGATCCTACTTGTGGGACGATCCAGCACACGCGTGCTCTTAACGTGTTTACATGTGGGACGATCCAGCACACGCGTGCTCTTAACGTGTTTACATGTGGGGCGATCCAGCACACGCGTGCTCTTAACGTGTTTACATGTGGGACGATCCAGCACACGCGTGCTCTTAACGTGTTTACATGTGGGACGATCCAGCACACGCGTGCTCTTAACGTGTTTACATGTGGGACGATCCAGCACACGCGTGCTCTTAACGTGTTTACATGTGGGGCGATCCAGCACACGCGTGCTCTTAACGTGTTTACATGTGGGGCGATCCAGCACACGCGTGCTCTTAACGTGTTTACATGTGGGACGATCCAGCACACGCGTGCTCTTAACGTGTTTACATGTGGGACGATCCAGCACACGCGTGCTCTTAACGTGTTTACATGTGGGACGATCCAGCACACGCGTGCTCTTAACGTGTTTACATGCGGGGCGATCCAGCACACGCGTGCTCTTAACGTGTTTACATGTGGGACGATCCAGCACACGCGTTCTCTTAACGTGTTTACATGTGGGGCGATCCAGCACACGCGTGCTCTTAACGTGTTTACATGTGGGACGATCCAGCACACGCGTGCTCTTAACGTGTTTAAATGTGGGACGATCCAGCACACGCGTGCTCTTAACGTGTTTACATGTGGGACGATCCAGCACACGCATGCTCTTAACGTGTTTAAATGTGGGGCGATCCAGCACACGCGTGCTCTTAACGTGTTTACATGTGGGACGATCCAGCACACGCGTGCTCTTATCGTGTTTACATGTGGGACGATCCAGCACACGAGTGCTCTTAACGTGTTTACATGTGGGACGATCCAGCACACGCGTGCTCTTAACATGTTTACATGTGGGACGATCCAGCACACGCGTGCTCTTAACGTGTTTAAATGTGGGACGATCCAGCACACGCGTGCTCTTAACGTGTTTGCATGTGGGACGATCCAGCACACGCGTGCTCTTAACGTGTTTACATGTGGGACGATCCAGCACACGCGTGCTCTTAACGTGTTTACATGTGGGACGATCCAGCACACGCGTGCTCTTAACGTGTTTACATGTGGGACGATCCAGCGCACGAGTGCTCTTAACGTGTTTACATGTGGGGCGATCCAGCGCACGCGTGCTCTTAACGTGTTTACATGTGAGGCGATCCAGCACACGCGTGCTCTTAACGTGTTTAAATGTGGGACGATCCAGCACACGCGTGCTCTTAACGTGTTTACATGTGGGACGATCCAGCACACGCGTGCTCTTAACGTGTTTACATGTGGGACGATCCAGCGCACGAGTGCTCTTAACGTGTTTACATGTGGGGCGATCCAGCACACGCGTGCTCTTAACGTGTTTACATGTGGGACAATCCAGCACACGCGTGCTCTTAACGTGTTTAAATGTGGGACGATCCAGCACACGCGTGCTCTTAACGTGTTTACATGTGGGACGATCCAGCACACGCGTGCTCTTAACGTGTTTACATGTGGGGCGATCCAGCACACGCGTGCTCTTAACGTGTTTACATGTGGGACGATCCAGCACACGCATGCTCTTAACGTGTTTACATGTGGGGCGATCCAGCACACGCGTGCTCTTAACGTGTTTACATGTGGGACGATCCTACTTGTGGGACGATCCAGCACACGAGTGCTCTTAACGTGTTTACATGTGGGACGATCCAGCACACGCGTGCTCTTAACATGTTTACATGTGGGACGATCCAGCACACGCGTGCTCTTAACGTGTTTAAATGTGGGACGATCCAGCACACGCGTGCTCTTAACGTGTTTGCATGTGGGACGATCCAGCACACGCGTGCTCTTAACGTGTTTACATGTGGGACGATCCAGCACACGCGTGCTCTTAACGTGTTTACATGTGGGACGATCCAGCACACGCGTGCTCTTAACGTGTTTACATGTGGGACGATCCAGCGCACGAGTGCTCTTAACGTGTTTACATGTGGGGCGATCCAGCGCACGCGTGCTCTTAACGTGTTTACATGTGAGGCGATCCAGCACACGCGTGCTCTTAACGTGTTTAAATGTGGGACGATCCAGCACACGCGTGCTCTTAACGTGTTTACATGTGGGACGATCCAGCACACGCGTGCTCTTAACGTGTTTACATGTGGGACGATCCAGCGCACGAGTGCTCTTAACGTGTTTACATGTGGGGCGATCCAGCACACGCGTGCTCTTAACGTGTTTACATGTGGGACGATCCAGCACACGCGTGCTCTTAACGTGTTTACATGCGGGGCGATCCAGCACACGCGTGCTCTTAACGTGTTTACATGTGGGACGATCCAGCACACGCGTGCTCTTAACGTGTTTACATGCGGGGCGATCCAGCACACGCGTGCTCTTAACGTGTTTAAATGTGGAACGATCCAGCGCACGCGTGCTCTTAACGCGTTTACATGTGGGGCGATCCAGCACACGCGTGCTCTTAACGTGTTTACATGTGGGACGATCCAGCACACGCGTGCTCTTAACGTGTTTACATGTGGGACGATCCAGCACATGCGTGCTCTTAACGTGTTTACATGTGGGGCGATCCAGCACACGCGTTCTCTTAACGTGTTTACATGTGGGGCGATCCAGCACACGCGTGCTCTTAACGTGTTTACATGTGGGACGATCCAGCACACGCGTGCTCTTAACGTGTTTAAATGTGGGACGATCCAGCACACGCGTGCTCTTAACGTGTTTACATGTGGGGCGATCCAGCACACGCGTGCTCTTAACGTGTTTACATGTGGGACGATCCAGCACACGCGTGCTCTTAACGTGTTTACATGTGGGACGATCCAGCACACGCGTGCTCTTAACGTGTTTACATGTGGGACGATCCAGCACACGCGTGCTCTTAACGTGTTTACATGCGGGGCGATCCAGCAAACGCGTGCTCTTAACGTGTTTACATGTGGGACGATCCAGCACACGCGTGCTCTTAACGTGTTTACATGCGGGGCGATCCAGCACACGCGTGCTCTTAACGTGTTTAAATGTGGGACGATCCAGCGCACGCGTGCTCTTAACGCGTTTACATGTGGGGCGATCCAGCACACGCGTGCTCTTAACGTGTTTACATGTGGGACGATCCAGCACACGCGTGCTCTTAACGTGTTTACATGTGGGACGATCCAGCACACGCGTGCTCTTAACGTGTTTACATGTGGGACGATCCAGCACACGCGTGCTCTTAACGTGTTTACATGCGGGGCGATCCAGCACACGCGTGCTCTTAACGTGTTTAAATGTGGGACGATCCAGCGCACGCGTGCTCTTAACGCGTTTACATGTGGGGCGATCCAGCACACGCGTGCTCTTAACGTGTTTACATGTGGGGCGATCCAGCACACGCGTGCTCTTAACGTGTTTACATGTGGGACGATCCAGCACACGCGTGCTCTTAACGTGTTTACATGCGGGACGATCCAGCACACGCGTGCTCTTAACGTGTTTACATGTGGGACGATCCAGCACACGCGTGCTCTTAACGTGTTTACATGCGGGGCGATCCAGCACACGCGTGCTCTTAACGTGTTTACATGTGGGACGATCCAGCACACGCGTGCTCTTAACGTGTTTACATGCGGGGCGATCCAGCACACGCGTGCTCTTAACGTGTTTAAATGTGGGACGATCCAGCGCACGCGTGCTCTTAACGCGTTTACATGTGGGGCGATCCAGCACACGCGTGCTCTTAACGTGTTTACATGTGGGACGATCCAGCACACGCGTGCTCTTAACGTGTTTACATGTGGGACGATCCAGCACATGCGTGCTCTTAACGTGTTTACATGTGGGGCGATCCAGCACACGCGTTCTCTTAACGTGTTTACATGTGGGGCGATCCAGCACACGCGTGCTCTTAACGTGTTTACATGTGGGACGATCCAGCACACGCGTGCTCTTAACGTGTTTAAATGTGGGACGATCCAGCACACGCGTGCTCTTAACGTGTTTACATGTGGGGCGATCCAGCACACGCGTGCTCTTAACGTGTTTACATGTGGGACGATCCAGCACACGCGTGCTCTTAACGTGTTTACATGTGGGACGATCCAGCACACGCGTGCTCTTAACGTGTTTACATGTGGGACGATCCAGCACACGCGTGCTCTTAACGTGTTTACATGCGGGGCGATCCAGCACACGCGTGCTCTTAACGTGTTTACATGTGGGACGATCCAGCACACGCGTGCTCTTAACGTGTTTACATGCGGGGCGATCCAGCACACGCGTGCTCTTAACGTGTTTAAATGTGGGACGATCCAGCGCACGCGTGCTCTTAACGTGTTTACATGTGGGACGATCCAGCACACGCGTGCTCTTAACGTGTTTGCATGTGGGACGATCCAGCACACGCGTGCTCTTAACGTGTTTACATGTGGGACGATCCAGCACACGCGTGCTCTTAACGTGTTTACATGTGGGACGATCCAGCACACGCGTGCTCTTAACGTGTTTACATGTGGGACGATCCAGCACACGCGTGCTCTTAACGTGTTTAAATGTGGGACGATCCAGCACACGCGTGCTCTTAACGTGTTTACATGTGGGACGATCCAGCACACGCGTGCTCTTAACGTGTTTACATGTGGGGCGATCCAGCACACGCGTGCTCTTAACGTGTTTACATGTGGGACGATCCAGCACACGCATGCTCTTAACGTGTTTACATGTGGGGCGATCCAGCACACGCGTGCTCTTAACGTGTTTACATGTGGGACGATCCTACTTGTGGGACGATCCAGCACACGCGTGCTCTTAACGTGTTTGCATGTGGGGCGATCCAGCACACGCGTGCTCTTAACGTGTTTGCATGTGGGACGATCCAGCGCACGAGTGCTCTTAACGCGTTTACATGTGGGACGATCCAGCGCACGCGTGCTCTTAACGCGTTTACATGTGGGACGATCCAGCGCACGCGTGCTCTTAACGCGTTTACATGTGGGGCGATCCAGCGCACGCGTGCTCTTAACGCGTTTACATGTGGGACGATCCAGCACACGCGTGCTCTTAACGCGTTTAAATGTGGGACGATCCAGCACACGCGTGCTCTTAACGCGTTTACATGTGGGACGATCCAGCACACACGTGCTCTTAACGCGTTTACATGTGGGGCGATCCAGCACACGCGTGCTCTTAACGTGTTTACATGTGGGGCGATCCAGCACACGCGTGCTCTTAACGTGTTTACATGTGGGACGATCCAGCACACGCGTGCTCTTATCGTGTTTACATGTGGGACGATCCAGCACACGCGTGCTCTTAACGTGTTTACATGTGGGACGATCCAGCACACGAGTGCTCTTAACGTGTTTACATGTGGGACGATCCAGCACACGCGTGCTCTTAACGTGTTTACATGTGGGACGATCCAGCACACGCGTGCTCTTAACGTGTTTAAATGTGGGACGATCCAGCACACGCGTGCTCTTAACGTGTTTACATGTGGGACGATCCAGCACACGCGTGCTCTTAACGTGTTTACATGTGGGACGATCCAGCACACGCGTGCTCTTAACGTGTTTAAATGTGGGACGATCCAGCACACGCGTGCTCTTAACGTGTTTACATGTGGGACGATCCAGCACACGCGTGCTCTTAACGTGTTTACATGTGGGACGATCCAGCGCACGAGTGCTCTTAACGTGTTTACATGTGGGGCGATCCAGCGCACGCGTGCTCTTAACGTGTTTACATGTGGGGCGATCCAGCGCACGCGTGCTCTTAACGTGTTTAAATGTGGGACGATCCAGCACACGCGTGCTCTTAACGTGTTTACATGTGGGACAATCCAGCACACGCGTGCTCTTAACGTGTTTACATGTGGGGCGATCCAGCACACGAGTGCTCTTAACGTGTTTACATGTGGGGCGATCCAGCAAACGCGTGCTCTTAACGTGTTTACATGTGGGACGATCCAGCACACGCGTGCTCTAAACGTGTTTACATGTGGGGCGATCCAGCACACGAGTGCTCTTAACGTGTTTACATGTGGGGCGATCCAGCACACGCGTGCTCTTAACGTGTTTACATGTGGGACGATCCTACTTGTGGGAAGATCCAGCGCACGCGTGCTCTTAACGTGTTTACATGTGGGACGATCCTACTTGTGGGACGATCCAGCACACGCGTGCTCTTAACGTGTTTGCATGTGGGGCGATCCAGCACACGCGTGCTCTTAACGTGTTTGCATGTGGGGCGATCCAGCACACGCGTGCTCTTAACGTGTTTGCATGTGGGGCGATCCAGCACACGCGTGCTCTTAACGTGTTTACATGTGGGGCGATCCAGCACACGCGTGCTCTTAACGTGTTTACATGTGGGACGATCCAGCACACGCGTGCTCTTATCGTGTTTACATGTGGGACGATCCAGCACACGCGTGCTCTTAACGTGTTTACATGTGGGACGATCCAGCACACGAGTGCTCTTAACGTGTTTACATGTGGGACGATCCAGCACACGCGTGCTCTTAACGTGTTTACATGTGGGACGATCCAGCACACGCGTGCTCTTAACGTGTTTAAATGTGGGACGATCCAGCACACGCGTGCTCTTAACGTGTTTACATGTGGGACGATCCAGCACACGCGTGCTCTTAACGTGTTTACATGTGGGACGATCCAGCACACGCGTGCTCTTAACGTGTTTAAATGTGGGACGATCCAGCACACGCGTGCTCTTAACGTGTTTACATGTGGGACGATCCAGCACACGCGTGCTCTTAACGTGTTTACATGTGGGACGATCCAGCGCACGAGTGCTCTTAACGTGTTTACATGTGGGGCGATCCAGCGCACGCGTGCTCTTAACGTGTTTACATGTGGGGCGATCCAGCGCACGCGTGCTCTTAACATGTTTAAATGTGGGACGATCCAGCACACGCGTGCTCTTAACGTGTTTACATGTGGGACAATCCAGCACACGCGTGCTCTTAACGTGTTTACATGTGGGGCGATCCAGCACACGAGTGCTCTTAACGTGTTTACATGTGGGGCGATCCAGCAAACGCGTGCTCTTAACGTGTTTACATGTGGGACGATCCAGCACACGCGTGCTCTAAACGTGTTTACATGTGGGGCGATCCAGCACACGAGTGCTCTTAACGTGTTTACATGTGGGGCGATCCAGCACACGCGTGCTCTTAACGTGTTTACATGTGGGACGATCCTACTTGTGGGAAGATCCAGCGCACGCGTGCTCTTAACGTGTTTACATGTGGGACGATCCTACTTGTGGGACGATCCAGCACACGCGTGCTCTTAACGTGTTTGCATGTGGGGCGATCCAGTACACGCGTGCTCTTAACGTGTTTGCATGTGGGACGATCCAGCACACGCGTGCTCTTAACGTGTTTACATGTGGGGCGATCCAGCACACGCGTGCTCTTAACGTGTTTACATGTGGGACGATCCTACTTGTGGGACGATCCAGCGCACGCGTGCTCTTTACGTGTTTACATGTGGGACGATCCTACTTGTGGGACGATCCAGCACACGCGTGCTCTTAACGTGTTTGCATGTGGGGCGATCCAGCACACGCGTGCTCTTAACGTGTTTGCATGTGGGACGATCCAGCACACGCGTGCTCTTAACGTGTTTGCATGTGGGACGATCCAGCGCACGAGTGCTCTTAACGCGTTTACATGTGGGACGATCCTACTTGTGGGACGATCCAGCACACGCGTGCTCTTAACGTGTTTGCATGTGGGGCGATCCAGTACACGCGTGCTCTTAACGTGTTTGCATGTGGGACGATCCAGCACACGCGTGCTCTTAACGTGTTTGCATGTGGGGCGATCCAGCACACGCGTGCTCTTAACGTGTTTGCATGTGGGACGATCCAGCACACGCGTGCTCTTAACGTGTTTGCATTTGGGACGATCCAGCGCACGCGTGCTCTTAACGCGTTTACATGTGGGACGATCCAGCGCACGAGTGCTCTTAACGCGTTTACATGTGGGACGATCCAGCGCACGCGTGCTCTTAACGCGTTTACATGTGGGACGATCCAGCGCACGCGTGCTCTTAACGCGTTTACATGTGGGACGATCCAGCGCACGCGTGCTCTTAACGCGTTTACATGTGGGGCGATCCAGCACACGCGTGCTCTTAACGCGTTTACATGTGGGACGATCCAGCACACGCGTGCTCTTAACGTGTTTACATGTGGGACGATCCAGCACACGCGTGCTCTTAACGTGTTTACATGTGGGGCGATCCAGCACACGCGTTCTCTTAACGTGTTTACATGTGGGGCGATTCAGCACACGCGTGCTCTTAACGTGTTTACATGTGGGACGATCCAGCACACGCGTGCTCTTAACGTGTTTACATGTAGGACGATCCAGCACACGCGTGCTCTTAACGTGTTTACATGTGGGACGATCCAGCACACGCGTGCTCTTAACGTGTTTAAATGTGGGACGATCCAGCACACGCGTGCTCTTAACGTGTTTGCATGTGGGACGATCCAGCACACGCGTGCTCTTAACGTGTTTACATGTGGGACGATCCAGCACACGCGTGCTCTTAACGTGTTTACATGTGGGACGATCCAGCACACGCGTGCTCTTAACGTGTTTACATGTGGGACGATCCAGCGCACGAGTGCTCTTAACGTGTTTACATGTGGGGCGATCCAGCGCACGCGTGCTCTTAACGTGTTTACATGTGGGGCGATCCAGCGCACGCGTGCTCTTAACGTGTTTACATGTGGGGCGATCCAGCACACGCGTGCTCTTAACGTGTTTAAATGTGGGACGATCCAGCACACGCGTGCTCTTAACGTGTTTACATGTGGGACGATCCAGCACACGCGTGCTCTTAACGTGTTTACATGTGGGGCGATCCAGCACACGCGTGCTCTTAACGTGTTTACATGTGGGACGATCCAGCACACGCGTGCTCTTAACGTGTTTACATGTGGGGCGATCCAGCACACGCGTGCTCTTAACGTGTTTACATGTGGGACGATCCTACTTGTGGGACGATCCAGCACACGCGTGCTCTTAACGTGTTTGCATGTGGGACGATCCAGCGCACGAGTGCTCTTAACGCGTTAACATGTGGGACGATCCAGCGCACGCGTGCTCTTAACGCGTTTAAATGTAGGACGATCCAGCACACGCGTACTCTTAACGTGTTTACATGTGGGACGATCCAGCACACGAGTGCTCTTAACGTGTTTACATGTGGGACGATCCAGCACACGCGTGCTCTTAACGTGTTTGCATGTGGGACGATCCAGCACACGCGTGCTCTTAACGTGTTTGCATGTGGGACGATCCAGCGCACGAGTGCTCTTAACGCGTTTACATGTGGGACGATCCTACTTGTGGGACGATCCAGCACACGCGTGCTCTTAACGTGTTTGCATGTGGGGCGATCCAGTACACGCGTGCTCTTAACGTGTTTGCATGTGGGGCGATCCAGCACACGCGTGCTCTTAACGTGTTTACATGTGGGACGATCCAGCACACGCGTGCTCTTAACGTGTTTGCATGTGGGGCGATCCAGCACACGCGTGCTCTTAACGTGTTTACATGTGGGACGATCCTACTTGTGGGACGATCCAGCGCACGCGTGCTCTTAACGTGTTTACATGTGGGACGATCCTACTTGTGGGACGATCCAGCACACGAGTGCTCTTAACATGTTTACATGTGGGACGATCCAGCACACGCGTGCTCTTAACGTGTTTGCATGTGGGACGATCCAGCACACGCGTGCTCTTAACGTGTTTAAATGTGGGACGATCCAGCACACGCGTGCTCTTAACGTGTTTACATGTGGGACGATCCAGCACACGCGTGCTCTTAACGTGTTTACATGTGGGACGATCCAGCACACGCGTGCTCTTAACGTGTTTAAATGTGGGACGATCCAGCACACGTGTGCTCTTAACGTGTTTACATGTGGGACGATCCAGCGCACGCGAGCTCTTAACGTGTTTACATGTGGGACGATCCAGCGCACGAGTGCTCTTAACGTGTTTACATGTGGGGCGATCCAGCGCACGCGTGCTCTTAACGTGTTTACATGTGGGGCGATCCAGCGCACGCGTGCTCTTAATGTGTTTAAATGTGGGACGATCCAGCACACGCGTGCTCTTAACGTGTTTACATGTGGGACAATCCAGCACACGCGTGCACTTAACGTGTTTACATGTGGGGCGATCCAGCACACGAGTGCTCTTAACGTGTTTACATGTGGGGCGATCCAGCAAACGCGTGCTCTTAACGTGTTTACATGTGGGACGATCCAGCGCACGAGTGCTCTTAACGTGTTTACATGTGGGGCGATCCAGCGCACGCGTGCTCTTAACGTGTTTACATGTGGGGCGATCCAGCGCACGCGTGCTCTTAACGTGTTTAAATGTGGGACGATCCAGCACACGCGTGCTCTTAACGTGTTTACATGTGGGACAATCCAGCACACGCGTGCTCTTAACGTGTTTACATGTGGGGCGATCCAGCACACGAGTGCTCTTAACGTGTTTACATGTGGGGCGATCCAGCAAACGCGTGCTCTTAACGTGTTTACATGTGGGACGATCCAGCACACGCGTGCTCTTAACGTGTTTACATGTGGGGCGATCCAGCACACGAGTGCTCTTAACGTGTTTACATGTGGGGCGATCCAGCACACGCGTGCTCTTAACGTGTTTACATGTGGGGCGATCCAG
>JAWRVZ010000802.1:60000-68585 GCA_037043235.1 Rhodeus uyekii
ATGACCACACAATGACATCACCTGCACACAGTCACATGGTCACATGACCACACAATGACATCACCTGCGCACAGTCACATGGTCACATGACCACACAATGATATCATCACCTACACACAGTCACATGGTCACATGACCACACAATGACATCATCACCTACACACAGTCACATGGTCACATGACCCCGGCGCCTCACCTGAGCCTCGCCCAGCCCTAGCTCGATCATCTCCACAGACTTGCGGAGCAGGCTGGACTTCTCGTGCACCACGCTGGCCTCCTCGTCCTTCTTCAGGCACTTGATGGTCTCCAGCAGGCTGTGCAGGATGGAGTTGTGCTCGTTCTTCAGAGCCTCCAGCCCCTGGATCACCAGCTTGGTGTTGGAGATGATCTCCTCCTGCGATAACTTCTCCAGCTTCTCATCGCGCGGGCACAGGATGGTGGACATGGTCTGCAGAGGAGCGGCCTGAGGACAGAGGAGGAGGAAGAGGAGGAAGGTTAAAGCTCATCTCAAAGACGACTCTGAGGTTCAACATAAAAATCTCTTTAAAATAACCGTTCTTTATCGATGAAGAATCTCTCACATCCAGAAAACCACTAAAACTTTCTCAGGAAACGTCACTGTTGAGGTCAAACACTCCAGACTTCTAGAGGTCAAACACTCCAGACTTCTAGAGGTCAAACACTCCACACTTCTAGAGGTCAAACACTCCACACTTCTAGAGGTCAAACACTCCACACTTCTAGAGGTCAAACACTCCAGACTTCTAGAGGTCAAACACTCCAGACTTCTAGAGGTCAATCACTCCAGACTTCTAGAGGTCAATCACTCCAGACTTCTAGAGGTCAATCACTCCAGACTTCTAGAGGTCAATCACTCCAGACTTCTAGAGGTCAATCACTCCAGACTTCTAGAGGTCAAACACTCAAGATTTCTAGAGGTCAAACACTCAAGATTTCTAGAGGTCAAACACTCAAGATTTCTAGAGGTCAAACACTCAAGATTTCTAGAGGTCAAACACTCAAGATTTCTAGAGGTCAATCACTCAAGATTTCTAGAGGTCAAACAGTCACTTGTTTAGCTTTCAGGCGACATCAAACGACCGGCGTGAGATTCAGATGAACTTCAGACACTGCAAGCGTCCTGTGATCAACACTAACTGCCTACATATCATCCCTACTGACACACACACACACACACACACCACCACTGACACACACACACCCCACCACAGACACACACAGACTGTTGCGTATTGAACTGAATTTCATGTGTCGTGTTTGAAACACTCACAGAAACACAACACTGTAAAGCTCTAATGATGGTGTAATCATTGTTATGACGACAGGAAGATGGAGATGCTGACTTCATTCTCTCATCAGATACAGTCGCCATCGCACTGATGTTTCCTCACACAACAACACGAGCCAATCAGGAGGAGGAGAGAGGCGAGAGAGCCAATGAGAGTTGAGAGAGCCAATTAGAACCAATAAGAGTCAGTGAGAGCCAGAGTCAATGAGAGTCAGAGTCAGAGTCAATGAGAGTCAGAGTCAGTGAGAGCCAATGAAAGTCAATGAGAGCCAATGAGAGTCAGAGTCAATGAGAGTCAGAGTCAGTGAGAGCCAATGAAAGTCAATGAGAGCCAATGAGAGTCAGAGTCAATGAGAGTCAGAGTCAGTGAGAGCCAATGAAAGTCAATGAGAGCCAATGAGAGTCAGAGTCAATGAGAGTCAGAGTCAGTGAGAGCCAATGAAAGTCAATGAGAGTCAATGAGAGTCAGAGTCAATGAGAGCCAGTGAGAGTCAATGAGAGTCAGTGAGAGTTAATGAGAGCCAGTGAGAGTCAATGAGAGCCTATGAGAGTCAGAGTCAATGAGAGTCAGTGAGAGTTAATGAGAGCCAGTGAGAGTCAATGAGAGCCTATGAGAGCCAATGAGAGTCAGAGTCAATGAGAGCCAATGAGAGTCAGAGTCAGTGAGAGCCAATGAGAGTCAGAGTCAGTGAGAGCCAATGAGAGTCAGAGTCAGTGAGAGCCAATGAGAGTCAGAGTCAGTGAGAGCCAATGAAAGTCAATGAGAGCCAATGAGAGTCAGAGTCAATGAGAGCCAATGAAAGTCAATGAGAGCCAATGAGAGTCAGAGTCAGTGAGAGCCAATGAAAGTCAATGAGAGCCAATGAGAGTCAGAGTTAATTAGAGCCAGTGAGAGTCAATGAGAGTCAGTGAGAGTTAATGAGAGCCAGTGAGAGTCAATGAGAGCCAATGAGAGTCAGAGTCAATGAGAGCCAATGAGAGTCAATGAGAGCCAGTGAGAGCCAGTGAGAGTCAGTGAGAGTCAGTGAGAGTTAATGAGAGTCAGTGAGAGTTAATGAGAGCCAGTGAGAGCCAGTGAGAGTCAGTGAGAGTCAGTGAGAGTCAATGAGAGTCAGTGAGAGTCAGTAAGAGTTAATGAGAGTCAGTGAGAGTTAATGAGAGTCAGTGAGAGTCAGTGAGAGTTAATGAGAGTTAATGAGAGTCAGTGAGAGTCAGTGAGAGTAATGAGAGTCAATGAGAGCCAGTGAGAGTCAATGAGAGCCAGTGAGAGTTAATGAGAGCCAGTGAGAGTCAATGAGAGCCAGTGAGAGTTAATGAGAGTCAGTGAGAGTCAATGAGAGTCAGTGAGAGTTAATGAGAGTCAGTGAGAGTTAATGAGAGTCAGTGAGAGTCAATGAGAGTCAATGAGAGCCAGTGAGAGTCAATGAGAGTCAATGAGAGACAGTGAGAGCCAGTGAGAGTCAATGAGAGCCAGTGAGAGTTAATGAGAGTCAGTGAGAGTTAATGAGAGTCAGTGAGAGTCAATGAGAGTCAGTGAGAGTTAATGAGAGTCAGTGAGAGTTAATGAGAGTCAGTGAGAGTCAATGAGAGTCAATGAGAGCCAGTGAGAGTCAATGAGAGCCAGTGAGAGTCAGTGAGAGTCAATGAGAGCCAGTGAGAGTCAATGAGAGCCTATGAGAGCCAATGAGAGTCAGAGTCAATGAGAGCCAATGAGAGTCAGAGTCAGTGAGAGTCAGAGTCAGTGAGAGCCAATGAGAGTCAGAGTCAGTGAGAGCCAATGAGAGTCAGAGTCAGTGAGAGCCAATGAGAGTCAGAGTCAGTGAGAGCCAATGAAAGTCAATGAGAGCCAATGAAAGTCAATGAGAGCCAATGAGAGTCAGAGTCAGTGAGAGCCAATGAAAGTCAATGAGAGCCAATGAGAGTCAGAGTTAATTAGAGCCAGTGAGAGTCAATGAGAGTCAGTGAGAGTTAATGAGAGCCAGTGAGAGTTAATGAGAGCCAGTGAGAGTCAATGAGAGCCTATGAGAGCCAATGAGAGTCAGAGTCAATGAGAGTCAATGAGAGCCAATGAGAGTCAATGAGAGCCAGTGAGAGCCAGTGAGAGTCAGTGAGAGTTAATGAGAGTCAGTGAGAGTCAATGAGAGTCAATGAGAGCCAATGAGAGTCAATGAGAGCCAGTGAGAGCCAGTGAGAGTCAGTGAGAGTCAATGAGAGTCAGTGAGAGTCAGTAAGAGTTAGTGAGAGTTAATGAGAGTTAATGAGAGTCAGTGAGAGTCAGTGAGAGTAATGAGAGTCAATGAGAGCCAGTGAGAGTCAATGAGAGCCAGTGAGAGTTAATGAGAGTCAGTGAGAGTTAATGAGAGTCAGTGAGAGTTAATGAGAGTCAGTGAGAGTTAATGAGAGCCAGTGAGAGCCAGTGAGAGTCAATGAGAGTCAGTGAGAGTTAATGAGAGCCAGTGAGAGTCAATGAGAGTCAGTGAGAGTCAATGAGAGTCAGTGAGAGTTAATGAGAGTCAGTGAGAGTTAATGAGAGTCAGTGAGAGTTAATGAGAGTCAGTGAGAGTCAATGAGAGTCAATGAGAGCCAATGAGAGTCAATGAGAGCCAGTGAGAGTCAATGAGAGCCAGTGAGAGTCAATGAGAGCCAGTGAGAGTTAATGAGAGTCAGTGAGAGTTAATGAGAGTCAGTGAGAGTTAATGAGAGTCAGTGAGAGTTAATGAGAGCCAGTGAGAGCCAGTGAGAGTCAATGAGAGTCAGTGAGAGTTAATGAGAGCCAGTGAGAGTCAATGAGAGTCAGTGAGAGTCAATGAGAGTCAGTGAGAGTTAATGAGAGTCAGTGAGAGTTAATGAGAGTCAGTGAGAGTCAATGAGAGTCAGTGAGAGTTAATGAGAGTCAGTGAGAGTTAATGAGAGTCAGTGAGAGTCAATGAGAGTCAGTGAGAGTTAATGAGAGTCAGTGAGAGTTAATGAGAGCCAGTGAGAGTTAATGAGAGCCAGTGAGAGTCAATGAGAGCCAGTGAGAGTTAATGAGAGTCAGTGAGAGTTAATGAGAGTCAGTGAGAGTCAATGAGAGCCAGTGAGAGTTAATGAGAGTCAGTGAGAGTTAATGAGAGTCAGTGAGAGTTAATGAGAGTCAGTGAGAGTTAATGAGAGCCAGTGAGAGCCAGTGAGAGTCAATGAGAGTCAGTGAGAGTTAATGAGAGTCAGTGAGAGTCAATGAGAGTCAGTGAGAGTCAATGAGAGTCAGTGAGAGTTAATGAGAGTCAGTGAGAGTTAATGAGAGCCAGTGAGAGTCAATGAGAGTCAGTGAGAGTTAATGAGAGTCAGTGAGAGTTAATGAGAGTTAATGAGTGTGTGTGTGTGAGAGAGAGAGAGTGATAAAATGAATATTATTCCAGCTCAAAAGGGTGTGCCTGATCTTCAGTTTGTGTGTGTGACTGCAGGTTAAAGCTCTTTCGAAAAGCCTAACCACCAACACAAGAACATTCATGTCAGGATGACAAACACACATCAAACCCAGAGAGAGAACCGGTCGAGCGAGAACCAGACAGACACACAGACACACACACACACACACTCTCTCTCTCTCATATATATCTGTCTCTATCTCAAACACACACACTCTCTTTCTCTCTCTCTTTGTGTGTGTCTCTCTCTATGTGTCCCACACACTCTCTCTCTCTCTCTCTCTCTCTCTCTCTGTCTCTCTGTCTCTCTCTCTCACTCTCTGTCTGTGTCTCTCTCTCAGTGTGTGTCTCACACACACACTCAGTCTCATTCACACTCTCTCTCTCTCTGTGTGTGTCTCACAGACAGTCACTCTCACACATTATCTCTGTCTCTCTCTCACACTCTCACACACACCTGAAATCGCTGCTTTAATCCGGATTCTCTCGCCGCTGTAATCCAAGATGTCCACTGTGGATGTGACACTGCGCATGCGCACACGCCCGGACGCGTCGGTAGAAATGACGTCACTCCTCAGGCGGTGGCTTTCAGAGTATAATATTCATGATTATAAGACAGTAGATCATACAAACACATTAACAGATATGTGCTGAAAGCGAATGTATTCTTCATTATTTAAAAAAAATCTTCATATTTACATGTATATACATAGGCTAATATTATTATTAATAATAATATATATTATTATTGATATTCTATTGATAAATGTTGATATTTATTAAATGAAACGTCTGTGAACAGCGGGAGCGCGCGGCCGCTGGCGAGCACGCGCAGGAGGCGGAGTCTGTGACGCGATCAGTGCGCGACGCCGCTGTGATTCCGCCGAAGGACAGAGAGTGTCGGCGCTGATCTCAGACCTGCTCGTGCTCAGATCGGGATGAGCGTCTGTCTGCTGTCACGCGCACTGCGCGCTCTTGCTCTGTCGCCTCAGGTCAGATCTTCATCCTCCTCTTCCTCAGCCGTTATTACCCATATCACTTGATCGATTTTAACCTGTCGTTCATCAGATCGCGAGCGTTTCCGGTGTGTCCGCCGCTTTGACCGGAAGTCGCGGCTTCATGACGAGCGCGTGCCCGTGTCAGAACCGGACCCTGTGGAAACAGAGAGAGAAATATACCGTGAGACCGATCGGAGTGAAGAAGACCGGAGGAAGAGACCATACAGGTCACACACACACACACACACACACTCACACACACACTCTCTCTCTCACTCTCCCTCTCTCTCTCATACACACACACTCACTCTCTCTCACACACACACACTCTCTCTCTCTCTCAGGCAGGATCATCACGCATGGCATCGGTGGCGGGCACAAGCAGTTGTACCGGATGGTTGATTTCCAGCGGCTGCGGTACGAAGCGGGTCGGGAGGGTCAGCCCATCGTGGAGAAGGTGGTGGAGGTGCGCTACGACCCCTGCAGGTGTGTGTGTGTGTGCTACGACCCCTGCAGGTGTGTGTGTGTGTGTGTGCTACGACCCCTGCAGGTGTGTGTGTGTGTGTGTGCTACGACCCCTGCAGGTGTGTGTGTGTGTGTGTGCTACGACCCCTGCAGGTGTGTGTGTGTGTGTGTGCTACGACCCCTGCAGGTGTGTGTGTGTGTGTGTGCTACGACCCCTGCAGGTGTGTGTGTGTGTGTGTGCTACGACCCCTGCAGGTGTGTGTGTGTGTGTGTGCTACGACCCCTGCAGGTGTGTGTGTGTGTGTGTGCTACGACCCCTGCAGGTGTGTGTGTGTGTGTGTGCTACGACCCCTGCAGGTGTGTGTGTGTGTGCTACGACCCCTGCAGGTGTGTGTGTGTGTGTGTGTGCTACGACCCCTGCAGGTGTGTGTGTGTGTGCTACGACCCCTGCAGGTGTGTGTGTGTGTGTGTGTGCTACGACCCCTGCAGGTGTGTGTGTGTGTGTGTGCTCTGACCCCTGCAGGTGTGTGTGTGTGCTACGACCCCTGCAGGTGTGTGTGTGTGTGTGTGCTACGACCCCTGCAGGTACGACCCCTGCAGGTGTGTGTGTGTGTGTGTGCTACGACCCCTGCAGGTGTGTGTGTGTGTGTGCTACGACCCCTGCAGGTGTGTGTGTGTGTGCTACGACCCCTGCAGGTGTGTGTGTGTGTGTGTGTGCTACGACCCCTGCAGGTGTGTGTGTGTGTGCTACGACCCCTGCAGGTGTGTGTGTGTGTGTGCGCTACGACCCCTGCAGGTGTGTGTGTGTGTGTGCGCTACGACCCCTGCAGGTGTGTGTGTGTGTGTGTGCTACGACCCCTGCAGGTGTGTGTGTGTGTGTGTGCTACGACCCCTGCAGGTGTGTGTGTGTGTGTGTGCTACGACCCCTGCAGGTGTGTGTGTGTGTGTGTGCTACGACCCCTGCAGGTGTGTGTGTGTGTGTGCGCTACGACCCCTGCAGGTGTGTGTGTGTGTGCTACGACCCCTGCAGGTGTGTGTGTGTGTGCTACGACCCCTGCAGGTGTGTGTGTGTGTGTGTGTGCTACGACCCCTGCAGGTGTGTGTGTGTGTGCTACGACCCCTGCAGTGTGTGTGTGTGTGTGCTACGACCCCTGCAGGTGTGTGTGTGTGTGTGTGCTACGACCCCTGCAGGTGTGTGTGTGTGTGTGTGCTACGACCCCTGCAGGTGTGTGTGTGTGTGTGTGCTACGACCCCTGCAGGTGTGTGTGTGTGTGTGTGCTACGACCCCTGCAGGTGTGTGTGTGTGTGTGTGCTACGACCCCTGCAGGTGTGTGTGTGTGTGTGTGCTACGACCCCTGCAGGTGTGTGTGTGTGTGTGTGCTACGACCCCTGCAGGTGTGTGTGTGTGTGTGCGCTACGACCCCTGCAGGTGTGTGTGTGTGTGTGCTACGACCCCTGCAGGTGTGTGTGTGTGTGTGTGCTACGACCCCTGCAGGTGTGTGTGTGTGTGTGTGCTACGACCCCTGCAGGTGTGTGTGTGTGTGTGTGCTACGACCCCTGCAGGTGTGTGTGTGTGTGCTACGACCCCTGCAGTGTGTGTGTGTGTGTGTGTGCTACGACCCCTGCAGGTGTGTGTGTGTGTGTGTGCTCTGACCCCTGCAGGTGTGTGTGTGTGCTACGACCCCTGCAGGTGTGTGTGTGTGTGTGTGCTACGACCCCTGCAGGTACGACCCTGCAGGTGTGTGTGTGTGTGTGTGCTACGACCCCTGCAGGTGTGTGTGTGTGTGTGCTACGACCCCTGCAGGTGTGTGTGTGTGTGTGCTCTGACCCCTGCAGGTGTGTGTGTGTGTGCTACGACCCCTGCAGGTGTGTGTGTGTGTGCGCTACGACCCCTGCAGGTGTGTGTGTGTGTGTGCGCTACGACCCCTGCAGGTGTGTGTGTGTGTGTGTGCTACGACCCCTGCAGGTGTGTGTGTGTGTGTGTGCTACGACCCCTGCAGGTGTGTGTGTGTGCTACGACCCCTGCAGGTGTGTGTGTGTGTGTGTGCTACGACCCCTGCAGGTGTGTGTGTGTGTGTGTGCGCTACGACCCCTGCAGGTGTGTGTGTGTGTGCTACGACCCCTGCAGGTGTGTGTGTGTGTGCTACGACCCCTGCAGGTGTGTGTGTGTGTGCTACGACCCCTGCAGGTGTGTGTGTGTGTGTGTGTGCTACGACCCCTGCAGGTGTGTGTGTGTGTGCTACGACCCCTGCAGGTGTGTGTGTGTGTGTGTGTGCTACGACCCCTGCAGGTGTGTGTGTGTGTGTGTGCTACGACCCCTGCAGGTGTGTGTGTGTGTGTGTGCTACGACCCCTGCAGGTGTGTGTGTGTGTGTGTGCTACGACCCCTGCAGGTGTGTGTGTGTGT
>JAWRVZ010000803.1:0-68356 GCA_037043235.1 Rhodeus uyekii
CACCTGTCATCAATCACTCTCCTCGTTAGTCTCGTCAGCTGTTCCCAATCTTCTCTTGTTTATAAGTCTTCATTTGTTCCTTTGTCTTGGTCAGTTGTTAATAATGTGTGGTCAGTAATCATGGTATGGGTCTCTGAGTTTTGAACAACTGTGCTCCTTTTGTTTTATATTAAAAGTGTTTGATTTTGTTCTAATAAAGAGAAGTTTTAGTTCAACCTTCTCTCCTCCTTTATCCTCCCGCATCGCACACTAACACACAGAAGACCTTCACAATTTAATAAGAATTATATATTTTTATAGGATAAATGTATGGTATGATTCACAGTTATTATTAACATTTTCTGTATTTAGTATTTAACCAACTCATTATTCACATGAGGAATATTAAGCCTAGTCAAAACATTTCAAACCAAAAGTGTGCTATTGAACATAATTATTCATATAATACACCATATCTCAAAATAATAATTTACGACTGTATTTAAGATGTGATTTATGGAGCCCAAGCAAGTTTTACGTTGTTAACACCCCAGTGTCAAAATCTGTGTTGTTTGATCTAAAAACTGAAGAAAGAGAGTTGAGGAGTAGAGCTCAGTCTATCTTATATCATGCTGAGCAGAGAAGAGGGTTCCCTTTCATGGGAACTCGAGCTGCGTCAGAAAAACGCTAGGGGGGAATCCCTTGACGTCAGTCACGTGAAGATGTGTACAACCAATGAGAGAATTACGCGTGTGAATGCGAGTCGCGGGTCAGTGACGTCATGAACAGAGCATAAAAGCGCACCGGAACCCGGAAGTGACAGCTTTGAGTGTCTTCAGTGTGCGTGTGTCAGAGAGTTTGTGCTTGCGAGTCACAAACCACTTGTCTATCTGGATTACGTGCGTTGGCGGAGCAGACATTTACACCGTGTGTTTTTCCTTGTACCCGTTTTATTACGGGTAAGGATACGCACAGGCAGTGCGTTGTCTGTTTGGGAGTGGAGCACGCTCGGTCAGCGCTTGAGGACGCTGGCTGTGAGAACTGCGAGAAGTTCTCGTTGCGTACTCTCCGCTCTCGTCTGGCGGTATTTTCGGATACTAACCAGACTCGCGTTGCTCAGGGTTCTGGACCCGCTGCGGCTGAGGCTCGGCGGCGTTCTCAATCTTGGGGATCGCAGATGGATCTCACGGAAGGTTGCAAGGCGGGTGCGCCTGTTTCGCAGCCTGGCTGTGCTGATCCCAGTTCCAGGCAGGATTTGGGAGCACGCGCCTCAGGCGTGGTTTCTCCCGATCCCACTGGGACTTCGGTGCTATCACTATCCTGCTCTGAGGATGAGGAGGTGATTAGCATCGACCCGGCTGAGGAGGCCTCGCCACCCTCCTCACCGGCGTATGAGGAATTGATCGAGGTTGTGATGCGAGCAGTCTCTCGTCTGGAGATCGATTGGCCGGCGGAGACCAGGAATGCCCGTCCCAGAAAAAGTAAGTTGGATGAGCGTTACCTGCCAGCTCGCGTCGTTCCCCAGCGTCGGGCAATGCCTTTCTCTCAGGATCTCCACACCGAGGTGTCGAGATCTTGGAAAAGGCCAGCTTCCGATAGGGTGCATACGTCGTCTAGTGCGATGTATGCTACCCTCACCAGAGCTCAACCTTATGGTTATGGAGGGATGCTGAAGGTGGACGAGGCTCTTGCGGGATACCTTGTGCCACAGTCGGCATCTACTCTCAAAGCCTTGGCGCTCCCCACCAAACCAATGCGGGTCACATCATCATTGGTGGGGAAAGCATATTCTGCCTCTAGTCAGGCTGCAGCGTGTCTGCACACCACGGCACTGCTGCAGGCCTACCAAGCAGATTTGCTGGGCGATCTCGATCAGGGCGGTGGCATTGGCCCGGAGGCAGTGGCAGACCTGCGCCGGGCCATGGATCTGTCTCTCCGAGCCACTAGGGAAACGGCCTTCTCTGTCGGCCGCTCCATGGCAGCTCTGGTGGCTACGGAGAGGCATTTATGGCTGAATCTTTCAGCCATAAAAGACAAGGACAAGTTTGCTTTGTTGGACGCCCCTCTGTCCCCTTCGGGCTTGTTCGGCGACGCTGTAAAAAGTGTTGTCGACAAGTTTCAGGAGGCTGCACGACAGCAGGTAGCGTTTAGCAAAGTCCTTCCCCGCCGCCCTTCACGTGAGCCCGACAGCCAAACACGGGCTCACAAATCCTCATACAGGGCCTCACAGAAGGAGAGTGTTGCATCCCGTTTACCTCCCCCCAATAAGGGGAGGTCGGGATGGCACTCTCAGGCCCAGCCTTCTGGTAAAAAGATGGATCTGAGGAACATCTTAAACACTGAGAAGGCTGCCAGTAAGCGTTCCTGACGCCAGAGGCAAGCCGCACCAGGGCAGTTCTCACCGTGTCCGGTTCCCGAGGGAGCCCGTCACGGAGATACTGCCCCCTCCGAGGAGGCTCCTAGAGCATTCCACCAGTAAGGTTGAACGCTAAGAAGAGTGTGCTTTCTCCTGCTCAGAGAACCACCTTCTTGGGAGTCATTTGGGACAATGTCTGCTCGGCTATCCCCCGGGCGCATTCATTCCATTCGTTCAACCGTCGAGAGTATCAAACTAGGCCAGCTACTCACTGTCAAACACCCCGAGGTGGTGGAGCAGATTTGGAGAAGATACGGGCAGGCACAGGTAGACCTGTTGGCCTCCGTCGAGAATGCTCATTGCCCTCTGTGGTTCTCCTTAACACATCCAGCGCCCCTGGGGCAGGATGCCATGACGCACGTGTGGCCGAGGCTACACTTGTACACTTTCCCCCCGATTGTTCTGCTCCCGGGAGTTCTGGCCAAAGTTCGTCGGGACAGGGTCCGTCTCACGCTGGTGGCCCCCTGTTGGCCCAGCAGGATCTGGTTCTCGGACCTGATATCCCTCCTGGACAGAGTCCCCTGGGAGATTCCTGTCAGGAGGGACCTTCTGTCCCAGGCGGAGGGTTGTGTTTTCCATGAGTGCCTAACATGACACACACGCACACACACTCTTAAAAAAAAAAAAATCCTTTTCTCTGTTCCCCATGCTTGTGCTACTTGTTCAAAAAGTTTGAAAATTTGTATTGTAAGCGCTCTTATGTGTTTTTGTATCCTTTGGACAAATGGCTTCTATATTCCTCAAATTGTAAGTCGCTTTGGATAAAAGCGTCTGCTAAATGAGTAAATGTAAATGTATTTTTCACCCCCGCCCAGAACTTCTGAAGTTGAAGGTCTGGCCCCTGAGGGGACCCAGTTCCTCGAATCTGGTCTCACAGCCGAGGTTGTAGAGACCATCCTTCAGTCCAGAGCTCCCTCCACGAGGAAACTCTACGCTTTAAAGTGGAAACTCTTCACTGCTTGGTGTAGCGAAAGGCAGTTGAACCCAGTAACCTGTCCAATTGGCAAAGTGCTGGAGTTCTTGCAGGAAAAATTTGCGGCAGGGTTTTCACCCTCTACCTTGAAGGTTTATGTGGCTGCCATAGCGGCTTGCCACATACCTCTGGTGGGGTGTCCTTTGGCAGGGACCCCCTAGTCTCTCGTTTCCTTCGTGGCACTCTAAGGCTGAGACCTATGGCACAGACCAGGGTTCCTGCCTGGGACTTGTCTTTGGTACTCCAAGGCCTGTCCCAGGCACCCTTTGAACCATTAGAGGAGCTTCCTATTAAACTCCTCTCCCTAAAGACCCTTCTGTTGCTGGCTATCACCTCGCAGAAGAGGGTTGGGGATCTTCAAGCTCTCTCGGTGGTTCCTTCTTGCCTCGAGTTCACGCCTGGGATGATGAAAGTCTTTCTCCATCCGAGGCCAGGCTATGTCCCCAAGGTTCTAACGAATGTGGCTCGGTCTATCATGCTACAGGCCTTCTGCCCTCCCCCCTTCGACGATCATGAGCAGGAGCTTAGGAACAAGGTCTGTCCAGTACGAGTACTGGACGCTTACGTCCATAGGACTGCCACCTGGCGTAAGTCAAACCAACTATTCGTTTGCTTTGGGGCTCCTAAGGGGGCTCCAGCTTCCAAGCAAGCTTCCTTAAGCCGATGGATAGTTGAGGCTATCTGTCTGGCTTATGAGTCGGCCGGACATCCCTCTCCCCTGAGGGTCCGGGCCCACTCTACTAGGAGCATGGCGGCCTCCAAGGCCTCCCTTCCCTGAAGGGGAAAGAGACGCTGCGTCTTTGCCTCAGCTCCTTGCACCTCCGGGCCCGCTTCAGACACTCTTTTGCTGTCACTTCCGGGTTCCGGTGTGCTTTTATGCTCTGTTCATGACGTCACTGACCCGCGACTCGCATTCACACGCGTAATTCTCTCATTGGTTGTACACATCTTCACGTGACTGACGTCAAGGGATTCCCCCCTAGCGTTTTTCTGACGCAGAGTCTCGTTCCCCTTCAGGGAACCAGGGTTAAATACGTAACCCGAGACGTTCTGTGCTTTACCTTCCAGAAGAAGAACACTCTGTTTGCATTTTAGCATGATCAGTGTCTAGACATCCCATCCCTAGTTTCTCTCCTATCATCTCCCACTGTGATGCAGCTGAGGTTTCTGATGACATGTGTGTGTTAAATGTCAGCAGAAACCAAATCTTCTGAAAGACTTATAAAATGATGCTTGTTCAAATGAGCTATACCAATAAAATTATTCATTCTTGAAGAATCAATTCAGTATTCATTCACTTCACTTTAAAATATCTGGATAATATGGAAAATGTTCCATGAACTGTTCAAACTATCTAATGTCTTGAAAATGAGTATAAATATTTATTTTACACTTTATTATAATTATGCTTGAAATTAATTACATCCATGTTCAACTGAGTCAAAAACAAAAACAAAACCACAACAAAACATGTTAGACGTCGACAACTCTGTGATCAGAACTTTATACTGCAAAAACAAAAGCTATTTAAGATTTTAAGCAGTTTATTAAATAAAGGTAACTTATTTCATAATGACAGCAAATGTTTGATACTGTTTTGTTTTATCTTCAGATTGTAAACATAGTATAGTTATTTAAGTTTTCTTATAAACCTCTGACATTTATTCCACATGTTAGAGAGTTAATCAGACTGTTGTACATTAAAACAATTGTAAATATAGTATGTAAAATTACTCTTTTTCACAAAAGCGTTATATGAATCGCAAGTTTACCTAAATTACATTACAGACATCTTACTCAAACATTTTAATCTTACAGTTTTAAAAATGTTTACGCACTAAAACAGGTTTTTGAAGCCCCACTCAGTGATATAAAATTTCACCTCATGCATTTCTGTTCATCATGTGTGTGTCTATATTGTGACGGGTGGAGCCAACGACAGACACAGTGGGAGTGGTTTAATAATAAATTATTATGAATAAAAGCCCCAGAAAGGCGTTTATTCAAATAAACAGGATGCCGGGCCGCTGTTTCCCCGCAGTTCCGCCGCCAACGCAACGTTACATAAACAACAATAAACATAAACATTTAATATGTGGCAGGGGCGATTCTAGGATTTTGATTTTAGGGGGGCTCAGCCCCCAATAAGGGTATGATTAAAAAAATATTATTTGACTATTAGGGTAGGGTGGTGTGCTACTAACCTTACTGCAATCCACTATTCCATTGAATTCCCTGTATTTCATATATGGGAGTAGGAGTACTGACTGAGCCATATACAACACTGTAATAAAAAAATTATTATTGGATGTGACCACTAGAAAATAGGGATGTTGATTTTTTTTTTTTTTACAATGAAGACCTCCTGATTCATTCACTGTACAAACACACGCACACGTTTCCAGTACAAACACAACATTTTACTGTTTGCATTTCTATGCTCACATACAAACCTCAGATAGGAATTTTTCTGACAAAATTAAATAACATTTTAACCAGAAAATAACAAAAGCCATAAACTTTGATCATCCATATCAGCAATATAAACAACACAGGTATGAGGCTTGACAATGGATTAAGTGGGGGGTTCCCAGTGTCCGCCCAGAAATCAAAAATCCCTTTACTCTACGCTTACTCTAATTTATGTATCATGACACTCCTCCCGATTCATTATTACTTAATACAAAACTATATTTAATAATACAAAACAAAATAACTCCACATTCTCTCTCTGGGCCATCTAGTGCTTTCAGACAATGTGTGTCATTTCTGTGCATGGCTGCATAATGTAATGTCAAAATACATTATAATATGTCTGTAATTGTAAAAAGTAAATTAAAATAAATCATGATCGTTTTCTGAATCTAAAGTTTGTTTTCATGGGTGTTAATCACTTCATTTTTGTAGGAATAAAAAACAACTATCACCCAAGGGCTGAAGGTGAACGCAACGAAACGTATTGGTATTGGATGAGAAAACGAGCCGTCCCGTGTGCTCCCAATACTCCAGTAACATTACATTATGTAAACTGCAATGCATTTATGACAAAGAACTGCACCGATGCAGGTGTAATATCATAGCATTAGCAATCTATCAATAAATGCACGCACACACGACACACACCTTGATGTTCACTCTGCTCGGCGCCCCTGCAGATTGAAAAATGCGCTAAAACCAAGCAGACTCAGATAAGGGGAGGAGCCGAAACTTGAAGCCCCCCTAAAAAGGGCCTAGTGACGCCCCTGATATGTGGTATTAAATACATTGTCTCCTATAAAAAACTAAAATAAAATAAAAACACAGTTTAGGGACGTTCATCAAAAACACAAGACAGTGGACGTCTCTCTTCCCAACTGGCTACACTAATCCTAGAATAATTTTACACTTGCTTGTGAGGGAAGTGAGTTAACGTGACCGTATGCCAATAAATTCTTCTTAAACTGGCCACACTGGTCTGAAAATGAGCCAGATAGTGCTTTTACGTCGCAGAGATGTCTGTGTGACATCGTGAAATTCATCTGGAAGATAAGGGCGTTTGCTCATCTGAATGACGTGGCTGAGACGAGTCTCTTTCAGCCGTCAGAAAGACGTGTAGGGTTTGTCGTCACGACATTACGAGGTGATCCGATCTTTTAAATATGTTTATCAGATTTGAGCAGATTTATCAGATTTTAAAACATCCCAACACATCTAATTGATGCAGAGCAGACATCGCTTTATCAAGATATGATCCTCACATCTACAGTCATTTCCTTAAAATAAATCTAATGCATAGCCTATATTTGTACAACATTTGAACTTTCCTGATATTTGATTTTCATATTGTTGAAATATGATCTTGTATATAAATTGAATATAATGAATATAATATAAGTTGAATATAATCTTGTTCCTCCCGCAATTCAGTAATAGACAGGTCAATTTAATAATATTTGAGCATAAATGGTTGGAGCTGTTTTGTGCCACACTTCCAGCCAAAGTTCTGGAATAATTAAGATTGTGCTTTCAACAAGTTCAGCAAGGCTGCATTTATTTGATTTGATCCAGAAATGCATTAAAGTAGTATGAAATTATTTATGAGCTGTTGTCCATTTTAAAATGTAATATATTTCTGACTGTTACGCAAAACTGAACGTTCAGCAGCAGAAGATCCTTCAGAAATCATTATAATGTGATGATTTGCTGCTCTGCAAACATTTATGATTATTAATGTTGAAAACAGCTGTGCTGCTTCATATTGTTGTGGAAAATGTGATGCACTACCATTCAAAAGTTTGGGGTAAATAATAATGATTTGATTCAGCGAGAACATATTAAACTGATTAAAAGTAAACACATTTATAAATGATACAAAAGATGTTCATTTAATAATAAATGCTGTTCTTTTGAACTTTCAATCCATCAAATAATCCTGAAAAAACGTGTCACTGTTTGCACAAAAATGCTAATTTGCAAAAACAGATTCTAACATTAGAAGTGAGCAGCAAATCCTCGTGTTAGAATGATTCTAGATGTTGTATGTATTTTTAATCATTACTGGATGAGATATATTACTCGAGAGAGCGCAGAATTCACCGGTCAGACAAGCACAACAAGGAGGTTCAAGAAACACATTTCACACAAATGATGACATTCCTCTACCGGCTCAGGGACTGTCATCATTCTTGAACCTCCTTGTTGTGCTTGTCTGACCGGTGTATACCGTGAGTTTCTGTCTGACCAGTAATTTAGGTGAAGCGGCATCTTGTTGCGGCATGTGCTGTTTTTCGTGTGTTATTCACGTTCAGGTGCGTCCCATAGTTTCGTCCAGGTATACTGAAGAAAGAAAATACTTGTTTGGTTAGTGCATCCCTGGGTCTGTCCCCCATTCATCGGGTGATTAGGGTTTGTGTGTGTGTTAAATGTTTTGTCCACTTCTAACATGAGTAAATCATTTCGTAAGTATCAAGCCAAAAACGCTCGCCTGTAAGCGAATCTTCCTTCTCTAAGGCCGCTTCATCTTCTCGCGAGAGCGCGACAGTTCCTGATGTATTCTCTTTAAATAAAGTTACTTATTTTTATGCTTTATTTCTCTAAAAAAGTCTGATGACTGTTTCTTCAGGAGTCATTAATAATGTAGCCAGTTTTCTCACACAAGTAAAAACTCTTTGGATAGGTTTGTGACAAATGAATCATTTTTACCAAGTAAACTTTAAATGTGTGACTGAATCTTTTTTCTTTTTTTACCTGTGTTGTTTAACATCCACAGGAACTCATGTTGATCAGTTTCAGGTTTAGTGAAATCATGCAACGCTCAAGAAAACTCATCTTGCTGTTTCTATATTTGGAAACTTTGTGTTGATCCAGAAAATGCTTCATACTAAAAGAAAATATTACTGAAATCATTTTAAAAATGAGTGAGCTTCAACATAAAATTATTAAATATTTCCATATGAAGACTGTAGTTTCATTTTGCTTTTAAAGTTATTGTTTTTTATGTTGTTTTTTGTTTTCTTTTATTAATACTTTTTAACTAACACTTAAGCATCCAGCCAAAAATGAAAGAGATGTTTGAGCTGACAATGTTTCATCTATTACCATCTTCTTTGACACAAATAAACAAGTTATGGTATATTCTATCAAAGCGACATAATAATAATAATAACAATACAGGTCCTTCTCAAAAAATTAGCATATTGTGATAAAAGTTCATTATTTTCCCTAATGTAATGATACAAATTCAACTTTTCATTATTTTAATTGCACACCAACTGAAATATTTCAGGTGTTTTATTGTTTTAATACTGATGATTTTGGCATACAGCTCATGAAAACCCCAAATTCCTGTCTCAAAAAATTTGCATATCATGAAAAAGTTTTCTAAACGAGGTATTAACTTTATCATCTGAATAAACCAATTAACTCTAAACACCTGCAAAAGGTTCCTGATGCTTTAAAAAAAAACAGCCTGGTTCATTACTCAAAACCGCAGTCATGGGTAAGACTGCCGACCTGACTGCTGTCCAGAAGGCCATCATTGACACTCAAGCGAGAGGGTAAGACACAGAAAGAAATTTCAGAACGAATAGGCTGTTCCCAGAGTGCTGTATCAAGGCACCTCAGTGTGAAAGTCTGTGGGAAGGAAAAAATGCTGCACAACGAGAAGAGGTGACCGGACCCTGAAGAAGATTGTGGAGAAGGACCGATTCCAGACGTTGGGGGACCTGCAGAAGCAGTGGACTGAGTCTGGAGTAGAAACATCCAGAGCCAGCGTGCACAGGCAGGACATGGGCTACAGGTGCCGCATTCCCCAGCTCAAGCCACTTTTGAACCAGAAACAGCGGCAGAAGCGCTGGGCTACAGAGAAGCAGCACTGGACTGTTGCTAATGGTCCAAAGCACTTTTTTCGGATGAAAGCAAATGTTGCATGTCATTCGGAAATCAAGGTGCCAGAGTCGGGATGGTCTGATGTCAGCTGCTGGTGTTGGTCCACTGCGTTTTATCAAGGGCAGGGTCAATGCAGCTCGCTATCAGGAGATTTTGGAGCACTTCATACTTCCATCTGCTGAAAAGCTTTATGCTCAGAGTGCCAAAACCACTGGTAAATGGTTTACTGACCATGGTATTACTGTGCTCAGTTGGCCTGCCAACTCTCCTGACCTGAACCCCATAGAGAATCTATAGGATATTGTGAAGAGAAAGTTGAGAGACGCAAGACCCAACTCTCTGGATGAGTTTAAGGCCGCTATCGAAGCATCCTGGGCCTCCATAACACCTCAGCAGTGCCACAGGCTGATTGCCTCCATGCCACGCCACATTGAAGCAGTCATTGCTGCAAAAGGATTCCTGACCAAGTATTGAGAGCATAACTGAACATAATTATTTCAAGGTTGACTTTTTTGTATTAAAAACACTTTTCTTTTATTGGTCGGGTGAAATATGCTAATTTTTTGAGACAGGAATTTGGGGTTTTCATGAGCTGTATGCCAAAATCATCAGTATTAAAACAATAAAACACTTGAAATATTTCAGTTGGTGTGCAATGAATCTAAAATAATGAAAGTTTAATTTGTATCATTACATTATGGAAAATAATGAACTTTTATCAAAATATGCTAATTTTTTTTAGGCGCGTTTCAAATAATTCAAGGTCACCATCCATCAGGAAGAAACAGCAACAAGAACAATATTAAAATAATAAATAACAGTACATATCAATGCCAATGAACCATAAATAAGTAGAAAGCAGCAAATACAAACATGACAGAAACAAAAGTGCTAGACTTGAGGGCACACAATAATCATGAAGGATAAGATATTCTAAATAATATATAAAGGAATTGCTGTATGTGTGTCTGAAACACCAGTGTAAAATTCAGAAGAGCAGATTACTGAGAAAAGAGGCTAACACACATTGGGAAACGGTCTGTTTATAATAAATACACAAAATACATGTGTGACCTATTGTTAAAGTTTTAATTGCTGTTCTTATAGTTTCTTGTTCAAATGGCAGACGACACTGTTCACATTTCGTTTGTGAGACTTGTGAAAAGAGATATAGAGAACTTCGGGCAGAGCCTCGCGTGACAAAGAAAGCAGGACGTGTCAGAAGAGCTGATCACCAAGAATGTGTGTGCAGGTCATATGCCAGAATGCTTTATTCATATGACTTAATTGATAATTAAATAGTTAAACGAAAGCCGTTTCTGTTCTCCTCATTAAAACACAAAGTCCAACACTGTCAACATTCATAGTTTAGAGCAGGGGTGCCCAAACTTTTTCCTATGAAGGGCCAAAAATCAAACTTGATTGAGAGCCGCGGGCCAAAAGTACATTTTGCATCATAAATCAAACTGTATTAAAGTTGCTATGGGTTTATTTATTTCATAATATTTAAAATAAATATAAAACAACTTTAATCTGATTAACTACTGCAGTTTTATTTGTAAAGCTTTGCATTTTAATGAACAAATTAAATGGGCAACAATCCCCAAGTGTTCAATTTACAATACAGTTCAATGCCAAATACACAATCAATAATAAAATATGTGGTTGTAATGTCAGTGACCTAATGAGAGATATGAAGCTGGTCCTTATTTTCCAGAAGTTTCTCAAGATTGGGCTGCAGCTGACTTACAGACAAAGACAAGATATTATGTAGGTGAGAGTCAGTTATTTGGCTTCTTAGTTTACTCTTGTTCAAGTAAATACAGTAATCCCTCGACACGTCGCGGTCTCAGTGCATCGCGGATTTTTCAAAAATATTCATCAAAAAATAAAAATTCAAAAATACTGCCATGTACAGCCGTATTGCGGGAAGCAGACAAAGAGAGAAACTCTCTCAGAGGCTTTGTATACGCCCACGGCACTCAGACAAGACACGTGACTGGTTCCCGGCACGAGCTTGACCAATGAGAGCTCGAGTGGATGTATCCCGTGAGCTGATTGGCCAATCCTACTTTGCGCATTTTAACCAATCGCGGGGGATCCGGTCCACATTAACCGCGATAAACGAGGGATGACTGTACTGCAAACAGAGACAGAATCACTGATGATGAAGGACGCAGCAGCGGCTCTGTTCAGATCGAAGTCCAGCAAACAGCTCGTGAGCCTTCTGTTTCCGCGTCTCGCCACAATAGAAAGCTTTGAGAAAGCTGCACAATGTTTTGTTTCATAATGATGACGGATATTGTACTCTTTTAAAAACAGCAACAGTTAGTAAACTAGACATATTGCCTTTGATTTGACTTCTGTGAATAAAAACTCATCTTCCCCAGCTTTTTTTTAAATATCTCTTGTCTGTGTGCCGCTGCCTTGATTTCTCCATTATTGCGTTTCCTTTGTTGACGTTTATTGACGTCATGTGTCGCAAAGCACGCAGTGCTGCGCCTTGAATTGCGCATTTTAATATTTAATGTAAACATTTAATTTCAGTTTACTCTGTTGTAGTTCAACTATAATTTTATAACATACATGATTATATGTTAACAACATGTTATATTTTATAACATACATAATTGTATGTGTTTTAACAACACCCGAGGGCCCTAGTTTGGGCATCTCTTATTTAGAGGCACTTTTGACTTTTAATGTTGAAAAATTAAGTTTCTTTAAACTGTTAGATCTGTGTTAAAATATCTATGATATTTTGGCATCTTGATTCTGGCTTTTTATCACTTAACATTTGCATAATCACTATGATTTAAAAAATGTACATTTTTATTCTCCAAGGATGCATTACACTGATCAACAGTTTTTATTGTTTTTATTTTTTTCTTCTTCTTTTTTTCTAAAAATGTCTTTGAGGTGTTCAGAGAAAACTGTACAATCAATCTATAGAGCAAAAGTATGAAATCGTACTGCAGCTAAAAAAAGGAACAAAACCGGCAGAACTCAGTCGTCAGCATGGCATTCCCGCAAACACCATTTCAGGATGGAAAAAGAAGTCCGACGTGATAAAAAATGTATGAGAAGTCTGTCTTTGATCCAGAAAGAAAACACTTGTCTGGCTGAGCACAAAGATGTGGACGATGCAGTGTTTCAGTGGTTCACAAATGCACAAGCAACAAACCTTCCCGTCAATAGATGGTTTTCGGTCACGTGACTTTTTTGATGTCATTGCGTATTGGCGGCCATGTTGGAGGTGTAACTTTTCATTGCCTTAATGTTAAAAGAAGTCAACGAATTGTCGAAAAACAAACCGATGGAAACAGAAGAAAAGATAATGGAAAAGAAGGATTTAAACTGTGCAGACGTATAGATAGATTCATAGATTTCATGTCAATAAACAAAACCGTTTATTTTTGTTTTACAGCAACAAATTTGACGCAATGATGCCAAAATGACTTTAATTGTCTAAATCAGCAATGCTTTACCCAGTTAACAGCAAACTTTGCAGGTGTCATTGTCACTTCACTCTGAACACATTACATCAGTTTGGACACAGGAGAGATGACGCTCAAGGTAAATGTATACATTCACTGCATTATATTGTGTTGATTTCAATACTTCCATATTTAGATTTAGTTTTTCTCCCTGTATGCACTGCCATACCTCTGATGTAAGATGCCGAAAGAGAAAATTACATTTTCTCATTATTTTCACTGCAGTTGCAGATGCTCTGGCTATCTACTACTATTTCTGTCTGCTAATAATTGACACTTTTTTCCTTTTAATGGCTTTAACTCTGGAATAAAATTAGTTATGCATATAAAAAACAATAGGGTTTTCATCTTTCTAATTTAATACAATGTTTCAATTACAAATTATATTATCAGCATTCATTTTGAGTGTACAGTTGAATTGAAAAGTGAATAAACATTTTATCATCTCAGTATTGGATGCTTTAAATACAGCGGCACAAACAGGTCTATGATTGATCATTTGATGACATAAAGAGCATCTTGAGCTCCAGTTGAACTGATCTTCAATAGATATTAAACAAAATTATATACAAACACTACATTGTTCAATTGATTTTTTTAAACACTTTGTCAATATTTTAGTTTAGCTGTTTTTCAGTTCATCTTGTTCCCACTGATATAATGGTGCATTTCAGATGTATTTGTGCAGAGCTCAGTTAAGTTGCACAGTTATAACAGTTGTTTTGTTTTGACGGGACATCACAAACTCATACTTTGCTCTTGTAGGATGTTCCCACTTTAATAAATGTTTCAGTCAATTCCTACAAAGACACTTTTTAGATCGGAATCAGATTCAGAATCCGGTTAGAGGGTCAAAACTGGCTGTTACATAAAACAGCACAAGGAACATACAGTGTTACACCAGAACACTAATGATACACAATGAACACAAGAATAAACAGAATTCTGATTCATAATTCCAAACAGAATCTGACCATTTCAGACGTTGTCTTTGTTTATTGTCAGTGTTGTCTATGGGTTTGTGTTTTGGATGGTTTCCTCATGTTTGCGCACAAGTAGACAACAGCTCTTCAAGCACTCTTCCAAAATTCAACAAACCCGAGCAAAAACAATATCACACACACGCATGCAGGCACACAAACAAACACAAACCCAGACCTTATGGAAAAAAGCAAACAATTCATTCAAAAACTATTTTAAATCTTCTAAAACTCTTTCACGAGTTCACACTTACCAATGATTCAGGAGCAGTAAAGGTATGCGTATTTGGCGTGCTGTCCGAGGAGAGGGCTCCGAGCTCGGTATTTGGCCCGAACCTGGAGCACTCCCCCAAAAATTGCAGTTCAGTCGGACAGCCGCTAGGAAGGAGTTGATGACCCCCAAAAATGGCGAGGTAAAGTTGGGTGGGCTCTTGTATCGTCGGGAAGGAGTTTGTTGTTTATGTTGTCCGAAGGATGGGTATCACTGATAATTGGTTGTAGATGGCTTGAGGCACAGAGGAGGTGGTTTGCTTTGTGTTGGAGATGTGCTTGTTGTTCTACTTGTAGCAAGAAGGCAAGTTGGACCTAGTTCATGGGAGTATAGGGGTACCTCTGTGGAAGCAAGGGGCACTTATCGGGATACTAGCTGATGTCGTCAGGTTTTTGGAGCCTCTCTGGCGGGAGCGTCAGTGTTGAGGGAGTGAAGTAATTTCCCCTTAGTGCTGACTTCTTTGCGGGTGTGGGGTAATGTCGTTGCTGTGGTGATGAAGGGGTTTCGGGACTGGGCTCCTGCGGGAGCGTCGCTTTTGCGGTGGTGGAGAATTTGAGAGAACTGGTTCCTGCGGCAGTGGAGTAATTTCCCCTTAGGATGACTCCGAATGTGGGCAAACATTCTTGCTGTGGAGATGGAAGCAAGTTCAGATCGGGGCTCCTGCGGGAGCCTCACTGCTGCGGCAGTGGATTAATTTCCCCTTAGGCTGACTCCTGCGAGAGTATGGGGGAACATCACTGCTCCGGCAATAATTTGAATAATTGAATAATTTGAATAATTTCCATTTGAACTGAGCTCATGCGGGAGGGTGAAAGTGCATCACTGCTGCGGTAGTGGAGAACTTCCTCTGGATCCTTATCACGTGTTGGATGATGGAGATTGTCTCTTTCCTTATCTTCTGTTGTCTTGGTGGCAGTGAAGGCCATTTCTGGAGAGACTGAGGTCCTGTGGGTGCCCTTCTGTTGCGGCAGTGGAGTAGTTTCCCTTTTAGACTGACTCCTGCGGGAGTGTGGGGGAACATCATTGCTGCGGCAATGGAGGCAATGGAGGGGATTCCTTCTGGAACACCACTACTGCGGCAGTGGAAAGCTGTGGCCGTGAAGATAGTATGTTGAAAGGAACGGATATTAACTGATGAGAGTTTGTTGGGCTTGTTTGATGTTTGATCTGTCTGATCGGATGTAGCTCTTGGGCTTCAGAAGACCAGCGACCCAGTGCTTGTATCTGCTGTTGGGAAGCCAGTATGGAGTAGCGTAGCTTTAAGGTGTATTTGGAACCAGAAACTTGAGATGGGGTGGTTGGAATCATCTATGAAGATTGGGTCAGATGGTAGTTTGACCTGTGAGTTTCTGAAATGGAGGTAGGCTGAGAGGGTTTGATATGGCTGGATTAGTGATGGAAGATTGAAGATGTAGATGAATTGGCCTTTTTTCTTGTTGGGTTGGTCTTGCTTTGATTGATGAAAATAAGAGATGGTTTCTTCGTCCGGTGCTAACAAGTCAGAAATTGTAGGATGTACTTTTGGGTTAAAGCTGGATGTGACTGTGAGTTCTGAGCATCTAAGGAATCCGAAAGGCCAGGATGAACATAGCATCACTGCTGCGGCAGTGGGGTAATTTCCCCTTGGCTGACTCCTGCGGGAGTGTCACTTCTGCGGCAGTGGATAATTAGGGAGAACTGGCTGAGCATTGCTGCTGTGGCAGTGGAGCATTGAGAGACCTGGCTCATGCGGGAACGTCACTGCTGCGGCAATGGAAAGCGGTGGCCATGAAGTTGTAAGTGGGGAGGAGCTGATGCTTAACAGAGTTTGAAGAGCTTGTTTGATGTGCAATCTGTTTGATCTGATGTGGCTCTTGAAAGCTTCTGAAGACCAGCAGCACAATGCTTGCATTTGCTGTTGGGAAAGGCCTTTTGTGCAGCCGTGGTTGCTGCGCCTATGCGAAATGAATGGCTGGATAAATGGTCTGTTGGGAATCCGGTTTGGAGTAGCGTAGCTTTAAGGAGTTTGGAACCGAAACGTGTAATGGGGTTGGAATCGTCTTATGGAGAGTGGGTCGGATGGGAGTTTAGCCTGCAAGTTTCTGAAATAGACGTAGGCTAGGAGGGTTTGATATGGTTGGATTGGTGATGGAAGATTGGAGAAGTAGGTGAAATGGCGTTTCCTCGTTTGATGAAGTAAGAAATGGTTTCGTCGTCCAGTGCTGACAAGTCGGAATTTGTAGGATGTAATTTTGGGTTAAAGCTGGATGTGATGGTGAGTTATGAGCATCTGAGGAAACCAAAAGCCAGTATGAAGATAGCTTCACTGCTGCGGCAGTGGGATAATTTCCCCTTGGCTAACTCCTGCGGGAGTGTGGGGGGACATTATTGCTGCAGCAATGGAGGTGACAGTGGAATAATTACCATTTGAACTGAGCTCATGCGGGAGTGGTTTGGTTTATGGTTTGGTCTACCTTACTTTCGTCATGCAGCGCCATAGGCGGAGTTTGGGGGGGGGGGGGGCACTGCCCCCCCCAGACCAGAGCCAGTTAATGCCTGCCTTGTGCTTTGAATATTTTTTTGTTATTACAGAATTAATATTTTCTCGTTTTATTTGTTTTATCTTATTAGTTCTGTGTATAGAATGAGTAAGATATGGCTATTTAATTTTTAATTACTGTATTTAATTTTTGATTACCGTAGCTTTATTACATTCTCCCGCGATTTGCGAATCTCAAAGTATCGCGGTACGTGAGTCGAACCCTCTTCTCGTTCTGTTTTACGCGCTGAATAAACAAAATGGACATTCGTCGTTTTTTTAATAAATCCACTACTAAAAGTGTCAAATCTATCAGAAGAGACGGCAGTGGACATCTACGCATCTCGGAAAAAGAGGCGGCTTCTTCTGCATTAGGTAAGATATTGTAATGTCTGAAGTAGTTCTATGACAGGTCAAGGGAAGCTCTGTTTATGAACTTTAATCGGAACGAAGAAGAACACACTGTAACAAGCGCACCTGTCTAACACACTTGCTTTTTTGAGTACTTCTGAACTCCGCGTGTTAACCCTATCACTGCCGATGCAAAACAAAACAGCAACTATACGTATAATGTTTGAACTTCAAGAACCAATGAGGTTAATTCTCGTGTCACGGAGCACATTGAGCTTCAGAGAGAACCAGAGAGGTTATCAGTCCATTGTAATCGGTGCTCTGCTTGACCAGAAGAGAATTAAATGTGTTGACCATTTGACTCACTTTGCTTGCTAATGTTAAAAATACTTTCTTCTGGATTTCATTTCTTTCTGGATTATTTTTCTCCAGGTAATTTGTAGGTTAGTTCCTGTTTGAGATGTTAGTCAGGCTCTATGAACCCGTCACTCCCCTTTCATTGTTCTTTAATATTGAAATTTGTTATGGTTAGAAAACATGTTTTTTGGGGGTTACACTGGTGATTGTTGATTTTAGTACATCATTTGTTTTGTGTGTCATGTTTCTTTTTTGCAAGAGCACCTAGATGAGTCTCAGATCTGGGCAGACACTATGCTGCGGTTTGTGTTTGAAACGCTACATATCCTTGTGAACATCCAGATGAGCCTCATTTGACAAACAAACACATGCAATGCTGTACCAATTTATTCATGTATAAGAAACAAAGATGGATTCAAACAGTCACAGCTCAGAAAAGAGTAGTTTGGTATTTTGCTTATAGGAAAAGAGGACTGTTGTTACGTCATCTCATTCCACTTAATCTGGCAATGAAAGCAGAAAAAAGGCAAATTACACTTAGTATAAACAGTACTAATGTTTCTCATGTCCATGTCTTTTCAATAAAAAAAAAAAAAAAAACTCACCTGCAAACACCTCAACCTCACACAGTGTGAGACTCTCGATGCGTCCAGGAATATAAAGGTTGACATAGCGCCCCTCAACAGGATTAAACGTAAAGGTTTTCGTAGCTCCAGCTGGGATGTAGTCAACAGTTGCAGCTCTGTGAACACACACCGTAACAGAAATAGAGAGGGTTTAAAAATGGTGATTTTATCCAATTTACTCAATTTCCAACCATTTGTGCAACTATTAAAAGAGTTTCAATACTTACAGCGCATTATTGTTGCCATTATTTTCCAGGCTGTTGCCGATACGGATCTCAACACCATTGATCCTCGCTGCACAACAATCTCCACGATTAGTGATGCTAACCCTGGTTACATTGAAGACGTAGAACAAGTCAACTCTCCACCAGGGGTTCTTTTGCTCCTCAGTATGACTACATGATCCAACATTGAAATCTGGATTCCTGTTGCCATCGACAGCCTTTAGAGCTCTGAATGATTGGAGTGTGGAAGACTGGACAGCTTTGGCACCAAGAGCAAGATTCCCTGTTTTACAAAATAAAACATTTCCTCATTTCAATGTGATGAAGTATGATTCCAGTATAAGTGATCAAAATACTATTTTGCAATAACAGTCTTGACGTTCATCATCACATACAAAATGTTCATTAAGATCATTATATGATCTTATATGAATATCTGATATATAATGATATATCTTATATCATTATATGAATAATATTGTATTCATACTAACAGTCAAATGAATAAAGAACACTTACTTGGAGGACAAATGTATGGTGCGTCTACTGTTAATAAAACCAACACACACATTAATAAAGACATAAACAATTGCATTACAGTCTTCTCTGTCTGTCTGTCTGTCTCTCACCTGCAAACACCTCAACCTCACACAGTGTGAGACTCTCGATGCGCCCAGGAATATAAAGGTTGACATAGCGCCCCTTAACAGGATTAAATGCAAATGTTTTCGTGGCTCCAGCTGGGATGTTGTCAACAGTTGCAGCTCTGTGAACACACACCGTAACAAAATACAGATACAGGTTTAAAATATAGCTGCAAGCAGCCATGACGGGGCCAAGCATAAGGAGGGCATTAAATGTCATGCAGACATGGCTGACGGCATCAGACCAACAGCAGTAAGAATCTAAAGACATTTCTATATGACTTCAGTCTAAATGGCTGAAAAATCATCAATACGGTCTTTAGTAATTTGATTTAATGGTTTATCACCTTCCACCCAGAGGCAGCGCTGTAACCAAATTCAAATCATGTGGTATGTCCAGAGAGAGGTGACAATAACACTCAAAGTTTGGTGTCAACCGGGTAAAGCATTGCTGACATATAGCATTAAAGTCATTTTGACATCAAAACACTTAATCTTGGCCGGAGACCCTCTGTCTCTGAAATTTAATTTAACCAAATAATTTTACTTTAAGCATACAGTGACAGTCTACTTACTATGTGCATTTTTAAAATGGGGAAAATAAACCCAGTAGATCCAATGTAGTTAAAGCCAAATTAATCATTGTATGATTTGATTTACAGTAATACACATATCATTATTTTCTTTATTAGTCTGTTTTAATTCATTTGAACAGATCTTGAATAGAAAACAGCAACTTATTACTAATAAATTCTTAGAAGTATTTTTTTTATTCTTTATGAAGGTTTATTTTTTATAGTTATAGTAAAAACAACAGAACATTTGAATAAAACTAAATGTTAAACTGACTACTTTTCCTTAATGTATCATTTATCAATATGAAAAGGGCAAATTACACTTTGAGTAATGTTCTGCTGACATCTAGTGGCTGTAGTTGACATTTCAAGTTTTATTTTCATAAGTGATAAGCAAAGCTGCTATAAGCAGAAGCACCACTTTGTTTATATCTATGGGGCCAAAATCCCGCCAATTGTACTGCGGTCGTAAATCAAAAGTTTAAGTGTATTTTAAAAAATAAGCGTAAATCAAAATTTTAAACGTAAAAAAAACGATGTCGTGCGCAAAACTTAAACTTGTTTGTGTGTTCTTAAACATTTCGCTTTCATTCCTCAGTTTTTTGTGTTCTCTTCCATTTTCTGCTCACTTGATATTTTTCTGCTCGCTTGCAATCTTTTCCTCTTCGCTCTCGTTTCCAAGTTCTGCGCTTACGATCCAAAAAGTTGCAGTTCAAGTTTCATGTAAATTAGGGCGGGCGCAAGCGTCACCATTGGTTCACTGGTTCTAGATTGACAGCTCGCCTCCAGCCAATCAGTGGAAGAGGGGAGTTGACGTCATTCAGGTGTGTCCAATGGCAGCTGTTGTTATTAACTCGTACATACTTTTAAAGTAAAGTGCACAATCTTAAGAGAAACATAGCAGTTGGAGACATATGTTATAAACAATCTGCTTTATTCTTTCCACATGACAGTGAAATCTCCAGATCACAGCTCTTTTAAGCACAGTGATTATTGTATTGCTGACGCTACGACAGCAGGGTTCACTTAGTTCTGTTTTCTATATTCGTCACATTCAGCATAAAATGGCAATAACTCTAAAACGACTTGATCAACAAAAAAAAAATCTCAATGTAAACGTATGTACCGTATTTTCCGCACCATAAGGCGCACCGGATTATAAGGAGCAGTCTCAACTACAGCTCTATTTTTGTACTTAATCCGCACACAAGGTGCACCGCATTATAAGGCGCGGCAAAACATATGGTCTACAAAAAGGTAATGGAAGTAAAACAGTGAGTTTTACTGAACTTTATTCTACTGTATAACAATACACTCACATTGTTTTAATCAAAGTCATCATTTTCTGTGTCTGAATTGAACAGCTTGGCAATTTTCCTGGCGTCGGGATTAGACAGAAGCACATTGGAAGATGCAGCTTTCCTGTAGAGCGACTCTACATATGAGTATTCCAAGATATGAGCAAGCCTTTGGGCAGATTTTTGCTTCTATATAGGAGTAAATATTAGAGTTCTGAGGCCGACGCCGACACTCGTTCACTTCATGTGTTCACTGACTTGTACGAGTCATCCGCGAATACGGTAGATATTTTTCTCTCTATTTTGTGCATTATTCTTCATAATAGCGACGAATTCTAAGAAAGTAAGTAGTAAGGATGGTAGTGAAAAGAAGAAACGCATGATGACAATGGAAATGAAGCATGAAATTGTGGATAAATATGAGCGCGGTGCCGCGTGAGAGATCTAGCACGCACTTATGATCGCAGTACATCCACGATATGTACCATCCTAAAGCAGAAGGAATCAAGAATGTAAATCCTTCCAAGGGCGTGAGGATTATATTGAAGTTGTGTTCGAATATAAATGATGAGATGGAGAGGCTTCTGTTGTTCTGGATAAAGGAGAAGCAGATGTCCCTCCACAGATATTTCGTCAAAAGGTCTGCGCCAAGTGAAAGTGAAAGTTAGGGTAATCAGGCGAAAAAAGGTAAGGAAAGTGATCAAAAGTAACAAATACAAATCGAAAAAAATCAAAACAACAATAGAAAATAGAAAAGTAAAAAAAACGAAAGCTAAGTTCAGTTATGCTTAGTTCCTGCTATTCAAGAAAATCAACAGTTTTGCTGGTGTCTTTATCTCTCATCCTGACAAAGCTCAGGAAGTTTACAGTTTCAATCCATCTCACATCCTTTATACACATTATTTTGTTTTCTTTGTATTAATTTAAGTACTCAAAACCTGTGCTCGTTCAGCGGGGTAAAGTTAGTTTTGTTTTCGATATGTCACACATTCAACGATAAATGGCAATAACTCCAAAACGACTCGCACAAAAAAAATCTTAACCTTATCACAAAAAGGAAATATATCTTAATGTTTCACAAGCTTCCATTTCATTTTTTGGCTGTATATAATGAGCAAGGAGCCGTAAAGCCCGTCTGAATGAGAGTTTCGCCGGGAAAGCTTGCTCTTTGATGAGCTGTGCGTAAGGGACCATGGGAAAAGTGCAAGTTCTTTTCGATTTCTGCTATAATTTAAGTGTGTGTAAACATGAGACCAGTGGCATTCATTAAAGGGACACAGTGGACAACGTTTAAACCTGTCTTTTCAAAAAGTGAATTGGATGTCCAAATTTACCTTTCTTTTACCAATAGCTTTCTCCACAATAAAATTGCACTTTTCCCACGGTCCCTTACTCACATCTCGGACAAAGAGACAAGCTTTTCAGGTGAAACTCACATTCAGCATATGGCATTACATAATGTTCTGTGATTGGTTTGTCACTGTGTCAGTGTGAAATGGTCCGACAGTCAATCAAGCTGAGCACTTATCAAAATCGCCCAAAAACAATTTGATAGATTTCGGAACGCAGTCCATAGATAAGGCGCACCGGACTATAAGGCGCACACCCGATTATTTGAACAAAATCACGG
Organism: Rhodeus uyekii; assembly: GCA_037043235.1. NCBI lineage: Eukaryota > Metazoa > Chordata > Actinopteri > Cypriniformes > Acheilognathidae > Rhodeus > Rhodeus uyekii. Next base: position 22,706 of record JAWRVZ010000803.1, read on the forward strand.
CTTTTGGGTGCGCCTTATAGTGCGGAAAATACGGTATACGCATGTAATAATGTTTTACAAGCTTCTTTTTCATTATTTTAGGTCAATATGAGCAGTGGCCCGTGAAAAGCGTCTGAATATGAGTTATCAGGGGAAAGCTCGCTCTTTGTCGAGATGCAAGTAAGGGACCGTGAGAAAAGTGCAAGTCTTATTTGCTTTTATAGTCTTATTTGTCTTATTTGTTTTAAAAGTGGATTTTACATAAAAAGCAAAAACTTTCCTGTGTGTGTGTGTGTGTGTGTGTGTGTGTGTGTGTGTGTGTGTGTGTGTGTATACATATAAATCCAAGCTTATTTAAGATTTAATTCCTGATATAAAAACAAATGCAGAATTTTAACAAACTGTTGAAAAAAAAAAACACTTGTCAAAGTTGTCCACTCTGGTTTCAAGTCTCAATGTCCCTGCTGGAAAAGCTATTACAAACAGAAAGGTAATTTTAGACATGCAATTCCCTTTTCTACTAGTAGGGATGAAAAGATAGGTTGTGGAGGTTGTCCACTGTCCCCTTTGACTGAATGACAGTGGTTTATGTCTACACACACTCAAATTATAGCAGCAAACGAAAAACACAAACATGCACTTTTCTCACGGTCCCTTACTTACAGCTCGACAAAGAGCGAGCTTTCCCCACGTAACTCGCATTCAGACGCTTTTCACGTTTAATTTCAAAGTCAAAGTCAGCTTTATTGCCAATTCTGCAATATATACAGCACATACATACAGAGAATTGAAATTCTGTAACTCAAGACAACAGCTTGACTCAGTGAGATGTTTGTGAAGACATTAGTGAGTTCCTCTGCACAGTCTCTCAATACACGACCAGGAATGTTGTCAGGACCCGGAGCTTTGCGTGCGTTGACCCTGCTGAGGGATCTTCTCACGCTGTCCCTGGGCAGTGTCAACATCTGGTCATCGGTAGGAGGAGGTGACTTCTGTGCAGTGGTGCTGTTGTGTGCCTCAAAGCGAGCGAAGAAGGTGTTCAGCTCATTCAGTAGGGGGGTGGTGCTGTCACACGTCCGTGCAGGGGGTTTGTAGTCCGTGAGGGTCTGAATCCCCTGCCACAGGCTCCTTGAGTCTCTGCTGTCGCTGAAACAGTGGGCTATCCTATAGGAGTACTGTCTCTTAGCCTTCCTGATGCCGCGTGACAGGTTGGCCCTTGCTGTCCTCAGGCCCACCTCATCTCCAGCTCCGAAGGCAGCGTTACGCGTCTTCAGAAGACTGTAGACATTCCCTGTCAGCCACGGTTTTTGGTTGGGCCAGATGGTGATGGTCTTTGCAGATGGTGATGGTCTTTGTGACTGTTACATCCTCAATGCACTTGGTGATGTAAGAAGTAACAGTCTCAGAGTACTCCTGGAGGTCTACGGTGTTATGGTAGGTTGCAGCCTGTTTGAACATGTCCCAGTCCGTGGTGTCGAAGCAGTCTTGAAGAGCCTCTGATGACCCTTCAGGCCAGAATTGAATCTGCTTCTGGACTGGTTTGGTGACTTTCACGAGTGATCTGTATGCTGGCAATAACAATACAGTGATGTGATCTGAAGCACCAAGATGTGGGAGGGGAAGGGCTTTGTAAGCTCCTCTCTGTGTAGTGTACACTAAGTCCAGAGTATTATTTATTAGAAAAGCATCCGGGTGGGCTGTCTGCTGATCACTGATGTGTTTATAAAGATCATTAAGTGCCTCACTCCTGTTGTTGTTGTTGGAGCTGGGGGGGATATATACAGCAACAAGTATAATAGCTGTATATTCCCGCGGTAGATAAAAAGGCTGACACTTAATAATAATAATAAACTCCACCAGGGGTGAACAGTGTTTGCAGACTACAACAGCATCGCGGCACCACGCATCATTAATGTAAACACAGAGTCCGCCGCCGCGGGTCTTACCTCCCTCGACGAGCACTCTGTCCGCGCGATGGCATGTGAGCCGATCGAGCTGAATGGCGGAGTCCGGAACGCTATTGTTGAGCCATGTTTCCGTAAACACAAAGACACAACAGTCTCTTACAGTCTTCTGAGTAGAGCATAGAAGTTGAAGATCGTCCAGTTTATTATCCAACGAGCGTACGTTAGCCAGGATGATGGTGGGGATAGCAGGCTTGTGTGGGTTAGCCGTTAATCTAACCCGGATACCTCCGCGCTTCCCCCTCTTCTGTTTCCTCTCGCACCGTTTGTGGCGCGTCCACTGTGGGGGAGGTGCAGTAGTGGGGGACGGTGATGGAGTAGGCCTCCGGAGAAGACCATGGTCCCGCAGTTCTTGTACGAGCGCCGAGCTTGGATTGGAAACTGAAGTCTTTCCAACCTCGATTTAGTACATGATCTAAAATGTTTCATTGAGTCTTACAAAGTATATGTTGATTATCATCTCAATATCTCCTGACACAATCTAGAGGATCTTCTGGACCTCTTGAGGCATACGTACACAATTTGTGTGTGAAGTGATCAATATCAAGTCATTTGTGCAAATAAAATATAAATAATCCTGGTCCAGAGTCGAGCGCTACATGGCTTCCAGTAACCGTGACAAAAATCTCTCTAAAACCAGCCTTAACACTGCCTATGAAGAAACACTACATAATAAGTGACTTTATCAAAGCGATCAATTCCTTGCAACTTTGCTAAAACCAATAAAACTAACTTGTCACTTTATAACGATATATTTATGTTAAATTACATGAGATTGTCCGGCATTTGCAGGCTGACTTTCGTTATCCATCTTTACACTACTATGAGTGAATCACAGAAGCCGCGAGTCCCACCTGAATGACGTCAACTCCCCTCTTCCACTGATTGGCTGGAGGCGAGCTGTCAATCTAGAACCAGTGGACCAATGGTGACGCTTGTGCCCGCCCTAATTTACATGAAACTTGAACTGCAACTTTTTGGATTGTAAGCGCAGAACTTGGAAACGAGAGCGAAGAGGAAAAGATTGCAAGCGAGCAGAAAAATATCAAGTGAACAGAAAATGGAAGAGAACACAAAAAACTGAGGAATGAAAGCGAAATGTTTAAGAACACACAAACAAGTTTAAGTTTTGCGCACGACATCGTTTTTTATACGTTTAAAATTTTGATTTACGCTTGTTATTTTTTAAAATACACTTAAATTTTTGATTTACGACCGCAGTACTATTGGCGGGATTTTGATCCCATATATATCTCCTGACCACTAGATTGCACTGCGCTAAAACTTTGCAGGTAGCCTCAGATCATGATTGACATGACACACAGATAGTTTGGTCAGAATACGCTAATGTGTTGGAGATATAGCCTTGCTTTTTTTGGTGGCCATTTGGTCAAATTCGTTCACAATTTTATTGAAAACTGTTTGGCGAATCAACTTAATTTTAATAACTTTGTCAGAATGGGCTGAAGATGAAAAGATTCAATTTTGATGAAAATTGGACAAACGGTGTAGGAGGAGTTTGAAAAAGTAGGTTTTTAAAGAAAAACATGGCAAACAGGAAGTTTGGCAGAATATGACATATTTGGTATCTGTGCCCTCGGCTTGACCCAATACATTGAGACCATTTGTTTTACAATAGGTTAACGTCATCAAAAGTTATTAGCAAATTTGCAAATTTGGTTATAACTTTTGACCACAAGGTGGCGCTGCCCCCAAACTTTGTGTCGTATCAAGCCAAGATGCCAAAAACACATACCGAGTTTCGTAACGATGTGCCATTGTGTTCGTTAAATATAACATTTTATGACAAAATTCAACGTGGCCGACGCTCAAAAAAGCCGATATGAGAAAATTTGGTATCGCACGACTCGGCATGATGAATGGTCTGAAGATGATGTGATTCAATTTGTGAAAATCGGCTGAACGGGCTAGGAGGAGTTAAAAAAAGTAGGTTTTTCATAGAATTCAAAATGGCGAGAATTTTTATGATGGAAAATGACGCCATAGGGTGCAATCGAATAGACTTGAGCCAAGGATTCTTAAGAACTTTGCTTCTAGGCCTTGTGGTTCAAAATTTATTAACGTAAATGTGAGTGCAAGTTTGGACATGTGGTGGCGATAAATAGTGATTTTATCCAATTTACTCAATTTCCAACCATTTGTGCAAGTATTAAAAGAGATGCAATACTTACAGCACATTATTGTTGCCATTATTTTCCAGGCTGTTTCCGATACGGATCTGAACACCATTGATCCTCTTTGCAAAACCATCTCCACGATTAGTGATGTTAACCATGGTTACATTGAAGACATCCAACAAGTCGACTCTCCACCAGGGGTCCATTTCACCATTAGAATGACTACATGACCCACGACTGTAACTTGGATTCCTGTTGCCATCGACAGCATTTTGAGCGTATGAGGATTCATATGGGTATGTGGAAGACTGGACAGCTTTAGCACCAAGTGCAAGATTCCCTGTTTTACAACAAATTTCCACAACATTTCCTCATTTCAATGTGATGAAGTATGATTCCAGTATAAATGATCAAAACACTTTATTTTGCAATAACGGTCTTGACGTTCATTATCCCTTATTGGTTACCAAATGTTCAATAAGATTATTACACGAGTTACTGATATTCAAATGAATAAAAACACTTACTTGGAGCACAGATGTATGGTGATGCGTCTATGTCTTTTGTTTCAACAAAACAGACACACACATTAATAAATATATATACAGAATTGCATCAGTCTTCTCTCCGTCTGTCTCTTACCTCCAAACACCTGGACTTCACACAGAGTAAGGATTTACCAGTAGGTGTACCAAGGATGACTGCACAGCCACGGCATTGAGGGCAAGATTCTCTGTTCAAGATGAAATGAAAATAAAGGATAAGACGGGTTCAAAGTGTAGCAAGTAAGGCAAGGCAGAGAGTCGTGGGAATGGAGTTAATGAACATCAACTCAAACCACACCAGCGTCCAGTCTCATGGAAGAGAGAGGACCAGACCTGGACTTTACACGGTTTTGTTCAAGTCATCCATGAGTCATCACTGAAACTTTAACAGTTACTGGCTCTCGAGGTGATGAGCAGGAGGGAACCAGCAAAAGTTTAAACACTTTAATTATAAAACAATGATAAAACGACAGACGACTGTTGCATTCTGTTCCCACTGCTCTCGGTCTCACCCTGCTTGCCACACAAAGCAATACAAATAAATCACAAGCTTTCATTTCCAATATTTCACAAACCTCTGGAATCAGACATGCACAGTCCAGTCAGAAGCGTTAGAAAATAAATCTTGAAATAAGACATCCTGAAAAAAGACAGAACATCACAACATGAAGAATCACTTTAAATTTCTCATCCTCACTTAAACAAATATATTGCTATTGCATTGATAATACAAGTATTAAGAAACCCATGACTTTCAATCAGTGTAATGTGACATTACCTCCGTTCTGAGTACCTATTTTTCTATTTGTATTAATAAAGAAAAATCATCTAAACTGTTTTATATAGATTGTTTAGCATTTTAGATTAAAAAAATGTTTTAGGTGTGTAGCTGATATTTTAATTGCCATCAATACTTGCTAATGATTCATCAGGAGAAATAGGCAGTTTAAAAAGGCAATTTACCACTTAAATCTGTTCTTCACTGAATAACTTCTCCAGCTGAAATAAGGTTTAGTCTCTTTAATTTACATATTATAGTGTTCATGTAGTGTTTGTCATTCTGCATTGTGTAATTTGTTTTTAATGATAAATAATGACTGTCCACACTCCGGATTATCTTTTTCCGAGATGTTTTATTCTCTGTGCCTGTTGTAACGGTGCATAGAGCAGTTACTAGGTGTTTTGCTGTAATACTTCTCCTATACTCAAGAGGGCTCTCCAGAGTAATAATTCCTCTGATATAAAGGTCAGAGAAAAAGAGTAAGAGTATGTTTGGTTGGAGAGAAGCATGGCCTTCACTGAAATTAACTTGCCACTATAGTCCGGGTTGGGAAACGGTTGTTTTAAGCCCATCCAAGTAAGTGTTTAGTTCATTCTATTCTTTTGGTGTTGTTAAAGTTTTGTATTGTTGTATTTACGAGATGTTTCAAAGTATTGTTTGGTTTTTATGTTAGATTGGATGTTTCTGTTTAGAAAGGACTTCGTGAGTTTCCATCTTGCCTCATGGGTGTCTTGATGATTCTTATGTTTAAACCATCAGTGGATAAAACAATTGGAGGAAATCTTTTGCATCACACGGTTCCATGTTTGTGAGAGCTATCGAACCCAATGTATGATGACAGAAACTTTGTGACATTATCTACTGGACAATCAGATTGACTTTTGTTTCCCAACTCCTCACCTTCTCTTCTCCTCTACACGAAGACTTCTGGAAGACTGTGAATGCAATATCTTTTCTATGTTATATTCTTTGGGTTTTGTACATATGATGGTTGAGTGTGGATTATTTAATATAAACCTTTTTGCATATTTATTTGATTGGTTTTTGGTTGATTCTGGGTCTCAACATTAAGTATAGTCAAGAGTCCTCCTTCTAAATACAGTAATACCTCGGTTTACGAGTTTAATTCGTTCCAAGAGCGAGCTCGTAAACCAAAATGCTCGTACACCAAAACAATTTCCCCCATAAGAACGCACTAAAAATCACTTGATTCGTTCCACACGACCATAAATGCCCATTTTACATATTTTTTTGGTTTTAACATATTAATTACATTTAAAATTATAACCATTAAGATCTCATATAAATACTAATTAAGTATTTCTAGAGTTTAACTGTCATTATTAACTATTTACTGTAACATGCACTTTACCTCTTCACTGCTGGATGATCGAGACGAGAGGAGAGGGGAGGGGGGGGGTTACTGCTTATATATTTCACTACATTGTAGCGTTGCTTCTTTTAATAACCAGACAGGTTCCTTCTCATTCAGAGATTTTATTGAGAACTATCGGATTGCGGTTCTGGCTTCAACCCACGCCGTACATAACAGAAGAATCAAAACTATCTCTGCTTACGAGCCCTCTCTCTAATCCCTCAGAACTCCACTCTCTCTAGCGCCGACTGAAACCCCGCCCTCTTAAAGTGACAAGACTGTTAACTTAAAACTTATTGAACACAGATTAACTAGTTCCATCAACATTTGTAACGATATTACAACGTGAAGAATAGCGATCACAATTAATGCAACAACACGAGGTAAACTGCTGTAAATCACTTATGTATATGATCTGTACAGAGTTATAACTGTTATAGTATGCTGTTCTCTAAAAGTGTATGGCCCTTTAAGAACGTCATTGGGTGCGTTGGACTGTGAACACACGTGAGTCTCATTAGTGTGCAATGTGTCCTGTTGGTAACACATGCGCCATTAATAAAGTTTCATCATATTCACATGTAATCATATTCACAACAACTTATAAAATAATGCACTGTGGTGAATGATGCACCCAAACTGAGAGACACTGAGAGAATGAACGAGTTAAGGAGTGATGAAGGGATCTTTTCGACGCAAAACTGCGCATGGGTGAGGGAATTTTTTTCTCGTACACCGAGGCAATGCTCGTACACCGATTCAACCCTCCGTGCTCGTACACCGATTTTCTCGTATACCAAGTCGCTCGTAAACCGAGGTATTACTGTATATGGTATTTGGTCTGCTGGGAGTTCTCAGTTGAGCAGTTACACTGTAAATCATAGACAGGCACCATAAACCACCTATATATTCTCTTGCACGTGCGCCTCTCCTCACTGATGGCAAAGCCAGAAAAAGCGTGTGTAAAATCACAGAACACACACATAAAAATAGCTAGGTTTTATAAACTGACATTTCAATAAATTAAAATGAAATGGGTTTCTTGGCTGTACAATTAACAACTATAAATCACAGACAGGGACCATAAGCCACATATACTCTTTGTCACTTGCCTGTAAACCACAAAATACACGCATATGTTAAACGCAGTAGCTAGTACTATAATGTGCATTGCATAGACGATTAAACTAGAAACTTTAACATTGATTATACATTTGACTATACACTCTTACGAGCGTGCGGAAATGTTAGCGCTGCCTCGTTGTTAATGTTCGGCGCGCACGCGACATCTCACAGTACACAATAGAGCGCTCCCGATCGTGACGTAGTTTTACGACAGCCGCCATTTTGGGGGACCACTTCTAATCAATGTGATGGGGGAAGCGACGTTAAAGCCAGTGTTATTGCAGAAAAAAAAACGTTTTATGTAAATCTAGGGAGAAAATTGAGCGTAAGAGTCAAACTAAATATAGAGATGGACTTGAGAATTTTGAAAGAGACGGGTACGAGGCAAAATAGCGTTAATAAAGGGACAGGATCCGTATGAAATTGTGACCTGGTCTACGGACGTCAATCTTCTACCGAACACAACATACATTAATGTTCTCAACTATCTGGTTGAAGATTAAATTTTTATTAGTATTGTTATTAGAGCTCTAAACTTGAAGCCAGCTGTCACTCTTGGAATGTATAAAAAACAAATTCTGCTTTGGAGGACAGAGAAAGACGGAAGAAGACCACCTCTCTAGCATACTCTTTCTCTCCTATGTCTTGATATATATATATATATATATAAAAATAAATAAGAGATCTCTTGGCAAAATTGCTGGTGTCCGGTCCTGTGATTTAAACAATAACGGGGACAAAAGCTTGTTTTACAAGTCTACAATTTGGCGTCACGAACTAGGATCTGCATCTCAGGCATTGTCTCAATCATTTCAGGTAAGAACTTTAAATAGTACTAAGTCTACCTGATAATGAAAAGTGATGTGAGACATTGACTGAAACTGCTGAAAAGAACTGTGTTGATAAAGAAAATAAATACCAGTTGTTATGCCAATGAATATATGTCAGACATAGTTAAATTTAAGTAATTGGATTTGATGTGGTTTGTTCAAGTTGCTCTGATCAGTTGACCTCAAAGAAGTTGAATGAAGCTGGGTTGAAGGTGGATCTTTTTTAGAAAGAAGACCACTTAGTCAAATTTTCGGGAGAATGAGCCATAAGGCGATTTGGCAATTAGCTTGTCACGGGTGTGGCTTGCGGTGTTGATGAAGAAGCGATTTAAAGGTTTAAATACACTGAAGTAGCTGAAATCGCGGGCATTCTGAAGTTGACATTAAGCTGTTCAATATTTGATGGGAGAGACTGATCTGAGTTAACTGAATAAAACACTAAAAGAACCAAAAAAAAGAAGTAAAAAGTTGATTGAGAAAAAGAAAGAAAAGGGAAAAAGAAAATAATAAATTGATCCGAGTCAAAAACAGAAAAAAAGAAAGCAAATTGGAAATATAAAAATTAAGATTTCTTTAGAGTTTTTTCCGTTTCCTTTGTCCATCGAGTGGTCAGAGGAGGGAGAGTGAGAAAGTCAGGGTAGCCCCTCCCTTTAGAATTTACACACACACACACACACACACACACACACATACCACTATCCCCTCTTCACTCACTCATACGCACACACATACACATATCCCTGCTGTTTCTGAGTACACAGACAGAGTGACCAAAGAAAATTTGCAACATGGCAGAAAGTGGCTGTACCAGCAAAACAATTTCTCTGTGGTACTTGGGAAAGAAGAACAAGAAACAAACTAAGTTTTTGAAAAAAGGACTTGATGTTAATGCATCTATGGATGAACAGTTCAAATGGTTTGAGACCCAAAAAGACTCTGTCAAGCTAAAAGTATTTCCAATAATGGCAGCTAATTGGATTGTGAAACAAGGTGGAATTTGTTGCAACATTGATGATTGTCCAGTTCCACTTGCTGAAGCAATGAAGCCTCAAGTTGAAGCATATAACAAGTTGAGTAAAATCATGTCTATCACATGTTCAGAAAAAGAAAACATCACCAGTGATGATTTGTTTGATCCCGATTGGACGAATATAATTGCCGAAGCTGAAAGGAAGTATTCGCAAACACCAGAAAAGTCGGCAGAAACAGTAATGCCTCCTCCTTACAAACCAATTTATCCAACTGTACCTAAACAAAGTACAAGTTCAAGCTCAAATGGAGTGCCGGTTGACAAAATATATATAGCTTCTGCACAAGCAGCTCCAATAATTACCAGATCAAAATCAAACCAGCCAAATAGAGACATGCTACATAGTTCACCAAGGCGTAATTATGGATCTGACTGGGATGATGAGATCAGAGATGACGGCATGATCACAATTGATAAAGTCGGTCCTGAATGTTCCCCAATAGCTCTCAAAAAGGATGATTTAAAATCTGAAATAATGACAGAAGAGAGACCATTCACACCAGGAGAACGTCAAGCTATTCTCTCAGCCTTGCCTCCTCTGAAGAGACAAGATCCAAACACAGAGTTTTGGAGAGAATTAGATTCCTTGGTTGAAGCACATCAAATGACTCTAAGAGACATACACACTATTGTGAAAGCTAAAACTCCAAGAGACCGATGGGAACGCTTGCCAGCACCGATAACAACAGCCCAATGGACAGACTTGTGGGTAGATGGCCAGGGACGACCCCTGGGTCTTTGGCAAGCATTAGATGAGTTCCGAAAAGAAATTCAAATGATCTTGGGCAGTGGAAAAATTCCTTTCACATCAGTGACACTGATCAAGCAAAAAGACGATGAATCTCCAGACGAATACGCACTGCGTAAATGGAATGCTTATGAACGATGGGCTCTCTGTGCTAAGAAAGATCCAGACAGAGACGATGTACAATTCACTGACACACTTGTTGATGGATTTAGCACAAAATACCAACAAGCTTTATCACTTGGAGTCAATCCAGGAGAAACGTTTGATCAAATTATGCAATGGGCTGGCCGTCTAGAGATGGCTATGAGATCAAACAAGGATGAAGGAAATAAGCTGAATCGAAGAGGTGTGGCATCAGTCCAATATAACGTGGTTTGCCGCAACTGTGGGAAGTCTGGCCACTTCAAAAGAGACTGCTGGGCTAAAGGTGGAGGAGCAGAAGGTAAAGGTCCTTCATTTCAACAGGACAAAGCGAAAAGCAACAGTGAGACCCCTCAAGGGAAGGTGTGGACGGAGGCACAAGTCCGTCAGCTCATTGAGGGAATTATGCGTCCGCAATAGGAATTAGCGGCCCCCTGTATGAGCAAGAAGAGTGACAATCGACTTTTCATTCAGGCATTAATAGGGGGCCACCCATGTGACTGTCTAGTTGACACGGGAGCAGCTATTTCGATAACGGATCTGAAACTACCAACAACACGTGAAACCATGGAAGTTGAAGGAGTTGGAGGGGGAATTACAACATTTCACAAAAGTATACCAGTTCCTCTGCAAATACATGAAGATGAAGTCTTATGGACATCTTTCTGGGTGGGACCAAATTCACAAGGAAGCATTATTGGCATGGACATTCTACCATTGTTGAATATGATCATATTCACCGACAGTCGTCAAATCGCTACAACAGCTGGAATAATCCCACATGAAGATCACACATGTAATTTAAGTTCTGTTGGCGCAGCAACACCAATCACCAGAGACTGGGGAAAAGAAGGTGTGTGGGGACTTCTGTGCAGTTTATATCCAGATGTTTGGGCTAAACATAAATTGGACTGTGGAAAAGCCAACATTGATCCCATTGTGATTGAGGGACCAATACATCCCCCTCATAAACAATATCCCATTCGACCTGAAGCAAGAAAAGCTGTGGAAGAAATAGTAGCAGATTTGGAAGCCGAAGGGATTGTCAGACAAACTTCTTCTACGACAAACAGTCCTGTCTGGCCTGTCAGGAAATCTGATAACTCATGGCGATTGACCATTGATTACACAAGACTGAACAGTGTAACACCAAAACCACACCCTATTGTGGCCAATCCAGCGACCATTCTGAATGACATCCCAGGAAATGCAAGAATTTTCACAGTACTTGATGTCCTATCAGCTTTCTGGTCTGTACCGATTGATGAAAGATCTCAAGAGAAATTGGCATTTACGGTGGGTGCAAAACAATATGTCTGGAACAGACTACCACAAGGTCTTAACATCTCTCCTGTTGTATTTCATAGAGCTTTGGACCAGTTCTTAACTGAGCGAAAAGCTGAAATTGAAAGCTCAGGAAGTGTTTGCCTCCAATATGTTGATGACTTGTTGATTGCAAGCCCAGACGAAAATAGCCATGTATCAGCTCTAAATGTTGTTCTACAAGCTCTTAGGAAGGGTGGATTCAAAGTCAACCCTAACAAAGCACAGCTGGCCAAAACCGAAGTGATCTATCTAGGCCAAGAAATATCCGTCGAAGGAAGAAGAATGACAACAGAGCGTGTAGAAGCATTACGACAATTACCAAAACCTCTGACAGTTACAGGAATGAGGAAGGTGATGGGACTTTTCAACTATTGTCGTCAGTATATACCTGATTTTGCCAGCATCACTAGCCCCCTCATTGACCTGTACAAAGGAGGGAGACCTGGAGTGGAACAGATAGACTGGACACCAGAAGCTGAGGAAGCATTTACCTCTATGAAAGAGAAACTGATTTCAGCACCAGCTTTGGGACTTCCTGATGGTCGGTTGCCATTTCACTTGTGGACCAGGGTGGGAGACGAGACCTATTCAGCAGTGTTGTGTCAAAAACCAGGTGATCGCTACAAACCAGTTGGATACTTTTCCACAAAGATTCCTGTCACCATGATAGGTCAACCACGATGTATACAAGCCCTCGATGGTGCCACATGGGCAGTGGATGCAGTGGAAAATCTGATAGGAGCACAAACTGTCATATTGCACACTCCGCACAGTATAGTAACGCTGTTGAACAACACAAACATCAAGACTATCACTGATGCGAGGAGAGCAAAATGGGAAGCGACATTGCTGAACAAAGATTTGAGAGTGGAAATCATCAGAGACACCTCACTTAACCCTGCGACAATGATGCTGGAACCACATGAGGGAATACCACACGAGTGTGAGAAACAAGTGGAAAAAGAAAGTCTTGGTCCAGTTAATCCAATCCCTCTTGAAAATCCAGACAAAGAGTTATACGTTGATGGATCCAGTTACTACATTGATGGAAAGCGCCATACTGGATGGGCTGTAGTGGAGGTTGATGGAACTGTTGTGAAGAAAGGAGCTCTTGCTGGACAATTTTCAGCACAAGTAGCTGAGCTCATAGCGCTTACGGAAGCTCTTGAACTATCGGAAGGAGATCGAGTCAACATCTACACAGATAGTCGCTATGCTTTCGGCGTGGTTCATGACTACCTTGCCTTATGGAAAAGACGTGGACTTATCACTAGCAATGGGAGTGAAATTCAACATGCTTCCATAATTCGTCGCTTGATTGCAGCATGCCACTTGCCGAGAGAAGCAGCCGTGGTCAAAGTAAAATCACATCAATCTGACAAGTCCAAAGAAAGTCAAGGAAACGCTGCAGCAGATGTAGCAGCCAGAGAAGCAGCTCTACTCTCCCCTACTCCTGTTACCTTGGTTAAGGAAAACAGGACAGAAAATCCTGAGCTCCACCTTCTGTCATATCAAACAGAGACAGATCAAGAGAAAGAACAATGGATAAAAGTGGGAGCGAAAGAAGATGATCAAGGTATATGGAGAATTCCAACAGGACAAGTGGTGATGCCTATCGGAACAAGAAGAGAACTAATGCAACTGTATCATGGAAAAGTCCATGCTGGAGCAAAAGCAATGAAAGCTCAAATCAGTGAAACGTGGTGGTGGCCACGAATGATGAGAGACATTGATGATTACTGTAGGAGATGCTTGATTTGCATGAAAGCAAATGTGGGAAAACCTGTAAAGGTGCGAATGTCACATGCACCCAGACCCACAGGACCATGGACAAATCTCCAAATCGATTTCACAGGACCTTTGTCACCCAGTGGAGGGTATCAATACATTCTAGTAATCATGGACCGATTCACTAGATGGGTGGAAGCGTTCCCCACGAAAACTTGCACTGCTGAAGCTGCAGCACGAGTAATGGTGGAAGAAGTTTTTCCTCGCTGGGGTCTTCCATATGAAATTGATTCTGACAATGGAACTCACTTCACTGGAAAACTGATGAAAGAAGCAATGAAACTGATGGGGATCAAACAGAAGTTCCACATTCCGTATCATCCACAAAGTTCAGGAATGGTAGAGCGAATGGACAGATCATTGAAAACAGCTCTTACCAAAGCCATTCTGCAAACTGGCCATGGTTGGCATAAGTTATTGCCTGCCATTTTGTGGAACTTAAGAGCAACACCAAACAGAGTAACAGGACTGACCCCTTTTGAACTGATGACTGGAAGAGCAATGATTCTACCTCCTGATGCTCCACCACCTGCAGGAGCAGGAGGAGATTCTACTTTGTTCCAAGAAAAGCTGCGACGCTATCTCACTATGCTAGACAAAGCTACCAAAGACAATAACACGAAAGTCCGAGACGCTCAGCAGCAATGGGATGAAAAACACACCACTACTGACAATCCACACATTCCCGAGTTAGGCAGTTTTGTTATGGTCAAACGCATTGCTAGGAAGGGTTTAGAGCCTAGATGGGAGGGACCATATGAGATCATCTTAACAACAAATACGAGTGTTTGCCTTAAAGGAAAGGGTGTAGGAACAGACAGATGGTATCATTGGTCGCAAGTTAAACCATGTTTGGTGACTGAACAAAATGATAAGGATGTCTTATGGCCTGAACTTGAGCAATGTGCATCCATCAGTTTTAAAGAATGGGAACCAAGAAGTGATGTTTAATTATCTCTCTGCTTCCATTTCAGGGATCATTCCCATTGAGATTGATTAGAGATGGTTGCAAGTTATTCTCGATACCCAACGACGATGGTATGCTTGGTTTTAATTTTACTTGGCATTTACCAAGAAAGCCAAGCCTTATGGACCCCCCCGAGTTCAAGGAATCACTCGGAATGCAACTCTGAAATCTGGCCAACATTTTAATCTACCGTTTATTTCCAAATGGGGATTATGGGATTGGGTACCAAGTAATGACAAAGACCTTGCTAAATACCGTGAGGGCATCTATGGTGGATGTAACTATCACCATGAATGTTACAAAAGCAGAGTAATTTGGCCAGTGAAAAATGGAGGGTATTCTAGTAGTGCTCAAAGACGAGAAATTTGTTCAAGGGAACAATGTGAGATTGTGGGACTGGATCTCATAACTTCTACTAATGTGGAAAGGAACTTAATTTTGAATAATACTCATATGCTTACAATATGGGATTCACTGACCCTCGGGTGTATTTATCCCATAGTGTTACCATGTGAGGGATTCCTAATTGATACTTCCTCTGCAAGAACCAGATTCAAGGGAAATTATGCAAGAGTATGGCATTCAGAAGATGAGAGTGAATATTGTGAGACACAACTAGAAACTGGGGAAATTGGAAGGTGTTTTTATCTTTCTGCGGATAGGACAAACAAAGCTAATGTATGCCCAAATACAACTATTGCACCAGCTCATGGAATCTTGTTAGCCAAAGACACTAAAACTTTGATAAATGAAGCCCACATGGTGCGACAACGTATTAATTCTAATTTGATGTCCCTTCTTACTGTTTTTGATCAGTCATATTGTGGAAACTTCACACAAATAAGGAAATGGTTGGGAAAAGAAATAAAACATTTTACCTCTAAGAATCCTCTAAGTAGTCGAAGTCGTAAATCTCGAAGTATATGGGGAGACGTAGCAGGGGTATTTGGTTCTGTCAATTCAATAAGTAATACTGCTCAAATGAACCAATTAAGTGAATACACTCAGTGGGTGGGGAAAATGACAGGGAAAGGACTCACTGAGGCTGTCCAAGGTTCTTTACATATCATAGCAGCGGGTCAGCATCTTAGCGATGCAGCAAAGGAATTGGCAGATGCATTAGCAAAATCATCTAATTTTGAGACACACCGGGCAGCATGTTTATTTCTAGCTCAGAATTTGAAGGATCAAATGGTAGAGGATATTCAGGTTATTCGGATGGGTCAAGTTCCTGAACGAATAGTGGAATCTTTGTTAGTAGTTTTCGGTAATCAACTTAATTTGACTTCTGCTAAACATATTCCATTAGTCAAGATTGCTATTGATGAAATTCTTTGACAGGTTCTGGAGCATTACCCCTCATTATAGTGTGGCCTCAATATGGGAAGCGCAATGTAATGACAGTAAGACAATTCCAGTCAATGGGTGTTAGACAAGGAAATTCCGTGATTAGATTAGGGAGAAATGGATATTGGGCTGAAGGGGAAACACCAATGATTTCTACCATAGACTGTTGCGTTGAGGAACATGAATGGGTAATTTGCTCATGTTCTACAATGTTTAATCTATCCCTTAACGGATCTGCAGTTTGGGAGGTAGTTCCTTTAGATCAAGCAACAGGTGCATGGCAGGTGTCAGAAGCACAGTGGTGTATATTACATGACGGAATAAATGAGAATATGATATACGGAGGGAAGTTGTGTCCAATTCCTCCAGATCCATTTTGCGTTGAAATTCTCTACCCTCTCCAATTAGGTGGAATCCATGTTCCACATGTGCAATTGTTGCAGTTGGAACCACAGTGGTGGGATAATGATTTGGTAGAGGAGAGGAATACTGAACTTTTTGAAATGGTTAAAAGAGTTAAACAAAGTGTTAAAGCAGCTCAAGAGGAGGGAATTCAAGCTATGGGTCATGTTATCGTAGCAAATGGAGTAGCTAAATTGCTGTCTGAAAGGAAATTAGCACTAATTCCAGGAAATGTGTCATGGTCGGAATGGGTAGTTTTGACTATGGTATTAGTTTTTGATCATAA
The DNA here is from genome assembly GCA_037043235.1 of Rhodeus uyekii. Classification (NCBI taxonomy): domain Eukaryota; kingdom Metazoa; phylum Chordata; class Actinopteri; order Cypriniformes; family Acheilognathidae; genus Rhodeus; species Rhodeus uyekii. Next base: position 39,478 of record JAWRVZ010000803.1, read on the forward strand.
TACAACTCATCATATGTGTTACTAGAAGGAAAGGCACTAAACCGATTAGAGTGGTTATTTCTGACTATATGGATAAACCCGGATATACAGAGGATAGGAAATACAGAGTGAAATTGGAGATTTCATACACTGCTACATACTATATACAACAACACAAACATTCAACATCTGCTTACTGATTTACAACCCCAAGGGATAGGATTCTTTAACACCAATGTTTGTTTTAGTTTGTTATTTTGAGCCAGGAACTGGAGGACTTCAGGTACTGAACGAGTCCAGGCACTGGTGAAGACTTATTAGTTTTTATTTTCTTAGCTGATTGGGGTACATTTTAAATGCATATACATAGACGATATGACACATAGTTTTCGGGGACACATCATGGGTTGGGATTTGTTTCTTTTGTGTTGTTTTTGTTCCTTTTCCATTTCTATTTCTGTCTTTTGTAAGTCTGTCTTTAGTGTTTCTTGGTCTGCTATTTCTCTCCTCACTATCGCTGTAACAGGTGGCCACCTGGGAGTGACGGTGTGGAACTTTTGGCCAAAGTTCCATTGGGGGGAGATGAAGATTAAATTTTTATTAGTATTGTTATTAGAGCTCTAAACTTAGTATTATTTTTTCTTTTAGTATTCATAATCAGTTTATTATGTATCTGTATTGTTTTATTCAGAGTTTGTTGTATTATGTTCTAGTGTATAAGCTAGATTGTAGTTGCATGAACAGAAGTGTGAGTGATATACAAGCATAGGAATGTGTAGTTTGAGTTTTTACAGCATAAGGAGACTCACATGTATGGGTATGTTGGGGACCCATAGGATTATATATACCTTCTACTTTTAAATAGGAGCCAGCTGTCACTCTTGGAATGTATAAAAAACAAATTCTGCTTTGGAGGACAGAGAAAGACGGAAGAAGACCACCTCTCCAGCATACTCTTTCTCTCCTATGTCTTGATATATATATAAAAATAAATAAGAGATCTCTTGGCAAAATTGCTGGTGTCTGGTCCTGTGATTTAAACAATAACGGGGACAAAAGCTTGTTTTACAAGTCTACACTGGTTTTCACCCCAAGTCCTCATACAGCCGAAGATCTTCAGTGGCTGAAGAGCTGAAGAGCAGAGCTCGAGACTTACATCTCTCCTCGATGATGGCAAAGCCAGAAAGACGAAACACAATTGCGCTGCGCTTTTCAACGCGCACCTGCGTCTGACATCATCTGACGTGCATATTAATCATTTCACTTTTTAAAATAAAATCTCAAAACAGATTACCAAAGAATAAACATAATAACAACAGTAAAAATAAAATAAATACAAATAAAGTTTATAATCTGGTGTAACAACATCTCACTGCTACATTTATAACTAGTCACGGGTCATCTGGAGCGAGGCTCCGGAGTTTGTGTCGAGCAGAAAGGGGCGTTCCAGATGAAGCCCCGATTCGAGACGTGAAAATCACGTGACGATGACAAACGAGGCCTCGGTTTCTGTTGATGACGTCATTGCTTAGTATCGCTTCCGGATAAAGGTGGATCGAAACCTCGCGCCTCTTGTGGGGTTTGCAGTAGCGTTTGCATTGGTGTTGAGGTGCTAGCATAGTATTATATATCATAGCTTGTATTATATATGGTATTATATTTAGTTTAGTAGATTATTAGAGTAAATTAGCCTATATCTAGTTGTAATCCCTATTACACGTTATATATATATATATATATATATATAGTAGTAGTGTTATTATACATATTGCTATTATTAGGGGTTCAAAAACCTATTGTATTAGTTAGGATTTTTATTATTATTATTATTCTGTCGAACTTCCGATCGTGCAGAACAAACCGTAAGGTCTAAAGACTTGAAACTTGGCCAGATGGTAGGTCTCAATTTGGGGGGAACGCATCAAAACATGACGCAAATCGGCCTATAGGTGGCGCTACAGCCACTAAAAACGCGTAATCACTCATAACTCGTAAACCGTTTGTCCTACACTAAAGTGTCTTATATCCCTGGAATCCTTGGCTCAAGACTTATAGACCGTTTGTCCAAATCACGCGAAACTTCACACGCATCATCTAGAGCAGGGGTGTCAAACGTACGGCCCGTGGGCCGGATCCGGCCCGCCAGGGGGTTCAGTCCGGCCCGGGAGATAAATCTGCAATATGGAAAAAAATATTTTCATTTTCGGCGGAACTAACAGCAGATGGCAGCACTGAGCTTCAGGCTCTGAGTGGCGTTTAGTTCTGTCAGTTTATGCGCTTTCCTGTTGGCCGTGGCAACCTCATAGTCGAAATTGATTTGTCAAAAAAGAGAAAAGTGGACACAAAGTGTCGGATTTTTCAAGAAAAATTGACCTCTTCCTATCCACGGAGGTGATTGGGAAACTGAGAATACAGAAGGTAAATTAAATGTTGGTGGGTCTGAGGAAAAAGCGATCTGTTTTCACCCGAAGCTGAGAGTTCAGTGAGGCTGCAGTGAAAGCCAGTTATGTGCAGCAAGCATTCATCCTGACGTGAGGCAGTACAAACACATGATTTCACAGTTGCTGAGGGAGTTTGAGAAACGATTTCAGGTCTTTAGCAAATTGCAGTTTTCGCAAATTGATAGTTAATTTGTTTACATAAAAAAGCACACATACTTATGTATAAACTTGCAAATTTTACAAAAAAATATATTTTTTAAAACAGCTGCCACTTAAGATTTTAAGTGTGTGAAGTCAATTCGTTCAATGTGTTCAGAATTGCTTCCCAGAGTTGGAAAAGGAATTTTAAATAATTGATATTTGATTTATGTTAACATGCAGGACAGTGTTTTTAAGTTCCACAAAACTGAAACATCATCATTGTAAAATAACTGACAATTTTTTTTTATGCATAATGCACTTAAATAAATGTTAAACTGAGTAATGGTGTTTTTGAAATAGCTCATACTACGTAGGTTGTTCATAATATATTTTGTAAAAGGACAATTCATTTAATTTAAAGATTTTTATAATTTAATATAATTTATAATATAATGCACTAATACAGACTTCTTGTTAGTTCTATGTAATTTTGCTATGAGTTCACTGGTCTGGCCCCCTTGACATCAGATTAAGCAGTATGCGGCCCCCCGACCAAAATGAGTTTGACACCCCTGATCTAGAGACTCTCTTGACCAAAAGTTATTCAAAGAATTTTGATCAGTGATTCACGCTCGCAACAGGACGTCCAAACGTCTGAATAGGGCGGAGCCTCTTTCGCTAAAATCGTAATAATTCTAGAACACATCCTCACAATATTGATATCATATCATAGATCTCCTCATACTGAACTGCTGTCAATCAAACTGTTTTTGAAATATTGGAGATTTTAGAAAATTCAACTTTTTCGAACTAGTCATAGGCCGTCAATACGATTGGCTTAAATTCACACGCATCATCTAGGGACACATGGCAAAAAGTCATTCAAAGAATTTCGATCAGTTAAACCGTTAAGCAGATACATTTTTCATATATTTCTGATTTGGTCTATTGTGATTAAAATGTCTATATATATCTTGTGCACAAACAAAAAACATCACAGAACTCTGAACATGTTAAGAACAAGTCATTTTGAAGAAATGTGTCAGTTTTCATGTATTTCTATGGAAGCCCATTTCCGCCACATAAGAAAAAAAAAAAAAAAAAGAAAAAAAATCGCGCATGAAAACTCGAAATTATGACATACGTAAGTCAAAATAATGACATACTATGTCGAAATAATGACTTACTAAGTAGAAATTATGACTTACTAAGTCGAAATTATGACTTACTGTCTTGCGAGCACATTGATCCAAACGACACGAGATGAACTGTGAACATAAGGAATACTTTAATCGGGGTTTTACTAATAATGAAATTCTTGCATTATTAGTGGAACAATATAGGGCTGAGCAAACGCACTTTTGAAACGATTTTGATCAAGAACAAGCTTTGGCGCAGAAAGAACAAAACATACGTTGCTGCGGTGGCAGCTTTCATTGAACAACAACGTTAAACCTCTGGCCGATGTCATCGTTATAGATGGATCCATAAAGTTATGATACACACGCCTCCTCAGTCACAAATCAACCCCTTCACCATCTAAAAGCCGTAACAGAACTCGCACCTTTTCCTTATTAGTTATGAAGGATACTATTCGGAAATCCATTGCCGCTTGTATATATATTTTCTTTCATTTTTCTTATTTGTACCTATATTATTTTCTTTGTCTTAATTTTCATATGTTTCTTTGTCTTATTTTTCATATGTTCTTTTCCCTTTCTTATTTGAATGATTTGTAAAGAGTGATTTATAATCAAGTTAGGGATTTTTATTAATTAAAACCTTTCTTTACTCTTCTGTATTTTTCCATCGAGTAAGGATGAATATTGTCAGCACTTCTCAACAGATAGAGTATGTTATCAGAATGTTTTGGTTTATAGTTGGAGCCTGATCCGAGTTCAGCCTTGGAGAAGCTGTATGTGTGTGTGTGTTAATATGGTCTGTATTGGTGAGGCGATTAGCTGGCACCATAAAACTTGTTGTTCTCGACAAGCCACGTCACGAACCCGTCAACCATGTGATCAACGAAGATAAGCTTCATACTGTCTGCTCTTGTGTGGAAAATTACTAGTTTTGTTTTTCCTTTTTTTCTTTCTTTCTTAGCCAATCAGGATCATTTAAACGTCATCATTGACGTAGTTAGCACCCTCTGTTAGAGTATAATTGCTGTAACAATGTTATTGTATGGGGGGCGGCCTACGAACTCCTTGTGAGACCTGAAGCTGGCTTCTGCTGATGAAACTGCAAACTAAACTTCACTAAAACTTCTTCTATTGACTGCACTTCTGACTCCTGGTCTTCATTCAACATATCTGGTCCTCGGGTCTTAACTGTAAATTCCCCTACAGTTAATGGTGGAGAGTGCGCAGGCAATTCATTCTTCAATGACATCCCTGGTCGAACAACAAACAAGGTAGAAAGTGTTAGTCTGTCTAAGTGGAAGTGACTGGAAAGGGGATCGGGATAGCATCACTCAGACGTGAGTTTTGAAAATTACACCGACCATATAATATGCAATAAATGTCATATGGTTAAGTGGGACTGGCTAGACTACAGGCGCGCCACAAGGTGTAATAGTCGCTCGTATCCGTAGACTGGTTGAAGTCTCTTCTTCCAGGTAGGCGGAAGGCAGCGCAAAGGGACGCACTCGTGGGACAGGGGAAGTCCCACAAAGGAGTGTAAGACACTGGATGGGAACGCGGGTTCGATCCCCGGTTTCCAGGTAGATCCGTGGCACTGTGAACCTGACTTGATCACTTCCACTTCAGATAGGGGTACCCCGAATTTAGTGATTCAGGCAGTTAGGGACTAAAGCATTAGTTAGTTATAAAATAAATAATAAGAAATAAATATAGGGCTAACTTGTTTGCCAGGGATGCATCTGGAACGATTCCTGCAAAAGTAAATTTTACGAGAAAATTTTGTGACCTGAATTGGTTTGGATCTGGATATGTGACTTGGTGTTTTGTAGTATACTTTGTAGTTTCATCACGCAGAAGCCACAGCTGTGTTATTCAAAGATCGCCGCCTCCATCTCTTCCTACCATGACTTCAGGTGAGTATTAACTTTGACTAAAATATGGCTAACAATAACTGAGTAGTCTGATTATTACTGATTAGTTAAGTAAGCAGAAGAGAAAATGCTGTAAACAGCGCTGCTTCTCAAAGTGAATTTTCAGAGCTCAGGAGGAAAATGGTTAGTCTGTGTTTTTAATTCTGAGTGTAAAAACAAGGTTGGAAGTCATGATAAAATAATGAAACAGAAGAGATTAAAATGCTGTAAACAGCGCTGCTTCTCAAAGTGAATTTTCAGAGCTCAGGAGGAAAATGGTCAGTCTGTGTTTTTAATTCTGATTGTAAAAATAAGGTTGGAAGACATGATAAAATAACGAAACGGAGAAGAGAAGATATTAAAGGCTGTACACAGCTCTGCTTTTCAAAAGCAAAATTTCAGAGCTCAGTAAGAAAATGCTCCTAGTTTTAATTTGATTGGAAAGTGTGAGCAAAGAAAGAGCCTGAACGATATAAATGTCTGCTAGATGGGATAAAGTGACATTTCTGGTGTTTAGATTTGAAAAGAAGATCAGTGTCTGATATACCAACATTTACGTTTTCGTCTAGAAAAGAACAAAAATAAGATTAAAGTCTTAAGGAATTCTTTTGAAAGAAAGATTTGTAATGAGAAGTTTTATAGTGAATGGACGAGTTAAATTGCGTCAAATTACAGACAATGACTTCAAAAGATGGGAGTTTCAGTAATATGTAATTCGCAAAAAGACCACTATAAAAATTATAATTCTTTGAAAACGTAGTTTTTGGGCAAAGATTTCTGAAGCAGGCCAGAGTCACAATAAAGTAGATAAATGTTAAATGTTTACAAAAATGCAGTGTTCCAGTCCTTGAATCCAGTCCAGAGTTTCTCTCTCTCTCATTCAAAGTCAGCTAACTGCTGTTATCTCAGTCTGTGTCATCAGTGATAAACAATTTACAGGAAGTGTTCCAGTGAAAATCATAGACACAGAGACGTTAAAGGAAATCATGTTACAGGCAGTTCAAAACTTTTAAAAGTTCCACATTTATGATTATGCACATTAAATTTGTTGTTAAAAGTTTCAACAAATGCCTTTAAAGAGGAGTTTTAAAATAAATTTAAATAAGTTAAATAAAAATTAAGACCTGATTATAAAAGGGAGATTAAATTGTTTGATTAAATTGTTATGACCAGTAATTTTTGTTTTTGTCTCATCTTAGTCTCCACCATGGTACAAGGCTGATGGAGTAGACAATGGTGATAGCGATGCTGAGATTAAACACAGAGAATAAGCTATGCTGTTGTTTTGAATATGTTAATAGTTTTACTGATAACATACTGCTGTCATTAACTGGTCTCCCTGTTTTGAACACTATCAGGCAGTCGAAATAACTCTGGTGGTTCTTGAATGCACCTTCCCTAAGCTCCAGAGAATACCTGAACCTGAAGAAAACTCGAAGATCCGCAAATGGCGGGACAGTGAGCACGAGGGCGAATGCCAAAGACGGGTAAGATCCCCTAATGGCCACGTAGGTGGACAACCTAAGGCAGGCTTTCGCCGCCGCTCCTGGGCATCTACCCAAAAACAGGGGAAGGGAGATGTTTTCTGTGACAACTGGATGAGAGTTGATAGGATGTCTGTGGTTGGCTAGTAGCATCCTTCAGAGGGGGGACCTGTTAAATTGCAGAAGTCTGCCCCAAAACTGAGTTCCTCCATACCAGGTCACTGCAACCGCATTCCTTGACAAGTTTCCCCAACTTGTAGAAGATGCCAGGGGGAGACCCTGAAGAGGTTGTTTATAAAGAGATAATGGGAATGTGCTTTCAAGAGCTGGCTGAGAACATGATGTGATTGACCTTTAGTTGTTGTGGAGACCATAACAAAACTTTATAATGCCAAGAACATGATATTGGGTTGGCTTATGGGAATTAACTGAAAATTAATAGTGAAACTGAACTAATATGTCTCTATCATAGTTTTCACTCCTGCAGGTCGTTAGACATGGTGGTGACTAAAGATGAAGAGTGTTTTTACAGATTAAAGATGGTCTGGATAACAAAGGTTAAGTGAATTTTTAACAAACTAAACTTAGTAATGCTCCTAGCATACTTTATTTGAGATTATCAAAATGGGTCTAGTTGAGAGTTAAATATTTACATTTAAGAAATTTGTGAATGATTAAGGTTTCTAAATGGCCAAGAATTTACTATTGCATTCTGCCTAAAAGTTACAGTCTTAGACTGCTGAGGAAAACTGTTGGCTGAGAGAGAGATTGTGAGTGGAGACACGGATGGCACTCTGTTATCAAACTGATAAAGGAAATAAAACAACCTAGAAAACTTCTCTAAAAACGAATGAATTATAAACAGACATTATTTTAAACTGAATAAGTTAAACCTAGAGAAGATTTTAAAGGTTAAATCTTTGTAGAATAAATACCAGAAGTAAACCTTGAATATGAGCGATTTGTATTCATGTCTGAGTGTGTGTGAGTTTTGTATGTCCACATAGTGCACATGTTGTCATTAACCTCTGGAATGAGTGTTTGATCATTACAGATGGGTTAAGTGAAATGACATCTATACAGAAGCCGATAATTCTGATTGAATTTGATGAAAAGACGACACCATACATGGGACGAGCTTTAATTGGACTGAATATCCAGCTCGGTCTGCTAGTGGTAAATATGACTACTTTTGTCATTTATGATGTTAATTTCAAGTTATTCTCTGGATTAGTTTAAACAATTGTGTAAGTTGAAATTGTGAAGCTGAAGATTGCCGTCCATTATGGGGTTTAAAACCCTTGTCTAAATTCAACTGAGGGTCTAAATTTAAATACTATCAACTATGAGTGATCCGAGTGTTATAGACTTGACGTTATAAGACTTGACGGCAGAGATAGTGTGACACATTGGCTAAGTCACCCTCCAAATTATCCAGAGAGCACCCTCACATTTATGAAGGCCGGTGGGCGATCAAAGGAGTGAATATAACTTATAAAAAGTTTTTATTGATTTTCATCCATTAAGAGGATGCATGACATTAGATCAGCCATTCATACAAAGGGTTAATGAAACAGCAGCTATGAGACTGTCTGTGTGACTTAGGGATTAAAGCACAAGTAATATTTTTAAAGATAAATTCAAGGGCAGAACATTTACTTACTGGGTAATTAGTTTGAAACTCAGTTAATAATATTGAATTCGTCTAAATCTGTTATCTGCCCTAATATATAGACCTCGAAACAGGAATGGGGATTTTATAAATGAGTTCTCTGAACTTTAATTGGTTATGGTCCCTTCTTTTGACAATATTTTTTAATTTTGAGAGACTTCAACATACATGTTTGTGGTCCTTTAAAGCCCTTGGTGAAAGATTTTGTACCTTGATTAGAGCCTTTTGATTTTTTTACAGTATGTTTCTAGCCCAACACACGAGTTGTTTTTCATTACTGTTAAATCTAACTGCATCATTTGATACCGTTGACCATAGGATTTTCATTGATTGTCTTTGAGATGTGGTTGGCATTGAGGGTTTAGCCCTGGAATGATTTTACTCATATCTAAAAGATAGGACTTATTTTAGTCAATCCTGGGACTTTCTTTTCATCCGTTACCCCTCTCTTGTATGGGGTCCCTCATGGCTCAATTTGGGGCCAGTTTTGTTCTCCCTCTATATGCTCCCTTTGGGAGTGATTTTGAAAAATATATCATTCATTATAATTTGTATGCTAATGACTCTCACACTTTGTTTGAATGTTTAGATAACGTTAAGTGCTGGCTAACAATTTTCTCCAGATGAATGAGTCTGAGTTTATTTTATTTGGTAATAAGGGATGTCTTTATGATGTCATTGACTGCCTGGGATTCCTTTCAGGGAAAAATCTTTATAGTTTGAAAAACCTTGGAGGCATTTTTGACTCTGAGCTCAAATTTGATCACCAAATGAATGCATTGTTAAAAATAGTTTTAATCATCTTAGCTCTATATCTAAGTTGAAGTCTATCCTCTGTTTTTATGACATGGAGAAAATTGTGCGTGCCTTTATGCTATTTTGTTTGAATTACTATACTGTATCTGGGTGTGAGTCAGGTCTCTCTCTCTCCTGCAGCTCGTTCAGAATTCAGCTGCTAGGTTTCTAACTACGAAGAGAGAGAACACATTCCAGTGCTTATCTAACAACAATGGCTTCCTATACGTTTCAGAATTCATTATAAAGTGTTGCTATATGTTTTTAAAGCTTTACATGGGTTAGAACCAGAGAATATTTCAGATCTAATCATTCTGCATCACTCAAATAGGTCCCTGCGTTTAAAAGATCAATTACAACTAATGATTCCTTGATCTCGCCTAAAATGCAAAGGTGATTGGGCCTTCTCTGTTGCAGCTCTAAGACTATCTCTCTCTGATAAATCTTCTTCTACTCTCGGTTTATTTCATAGTGTGCTAAAAACTCATCTGTTTTCAATAGCATTTGAAAGTATTTTGAAATCTGCCGTTTGTTAGTGTGTATTATGCTTTATTTATGCTTTCATTAATTTTTATTTGGTTAGCACTTCGGTTTCCACATAGTGGTGTTGAAAGTGCTTTATAAACAAGGTTGAGTTGAGTTAATATCATATTTTTGTTTTTGAGGCAATGCTGATAATATTTGTGGGATCAGAAAGTCTAAACATTTGATAGAGAAATACCTTGACAAGTAATTAAAATGAAAATAAATAAAATGAATGTTATGAACAGAAAAATTCAGATATGAATTTGGATCAATTTAAGAATACTTTACAGTTCTTGTTCAGCTTATTACAAATTTGAAATAGTAAACCTAATGGTTATCTGATGAGCCAAATGACAATGAAAGGGTTTAGATTTTGGTCATAACGCATAAGCAGGTTTAACAAACTGAGATACTGAGAACAAAATTGACTAAAGGAAATCATTATTATTTGATTTTGAATTTTGGAATGTTAACGGTTTGAATACTGTGAAATTATTTTGTTTCAGTGGAAATAATTATTGAAATGATTATTTGAATTTGTTTCATTTTTTATTTCTGTTTTTGAAAAAGAAAATTTTAAGATGTTCTGCAATTAAGATGGTACATGCTATTTGCCTGTTAAATGAATGACACTTTCAGTAGAAACTCAAAGCTTAAGATGGATTATTATGGGATTTATTTATTCTTTCATTGTTTATTTTTATTTAGACCACCTTTGGTTTTAATTGGTGTAGTGAAATAGATTTACCCTCTTATTTCATGTATTCTACAATGAATTGGAAATTGTTTTGTTTTTGGTTTATTTACAACAACAACAATAACAAAGTGTATATCTTGATATTTTCATGCAATGATGGGTGATTATACCAGTAGACGTGACACTTTTAACCTAATACCTGGTGTGGGGATTTTGTTGGGGATGTAAAACTATTTTCCCATTTATTTCGGCTTCTAGAGAATAAAAATGTATTTAATTTTTAAATCCATTTAATTTTATTATAAACTAAAATAGCCAATATTCATAATAACAGTAAGATGTTTATACAACCATGTCTTTTGTTTTGAAGGTCAATAACACACTCTGTGCTCTGTAAGATATTCTGTTCCAGTTAAGTCTGTGAAGGGAAAACATATTTTGTTTTATACAATTTTAACCGGAATTAGAGCAAGGGTGAATATATCAATTTGTAGCGGCATTAATTGATAGCCCAGATGTGTTGTTTCACTACACATTTGGCCTTATAAGGGGGGACTGAAGGATACTATTCGGAAATCCATTGCCGCTTGTATATATATTTTCTTTCATTTTTCTTATTTGTACCTATATTATTTTCTTTGTCTTAATTTTCATATGTTTCTTTGTCTTATTTTTCATATGTTCTTTTCCCTTTCTTATTTGAATGATTTGTAAAGAGTGATTTATAATCAAGTTAGGGATTTTTATTAATTAAAACCTTTCTTTACTCTTCTGTATTTTTCCATCGAGTAAGGATGAATATTGTCAGCACTTCTCAACAGATAGAGTATGTTATCAGAATGTTTTGGTTTATAGTTGGAGCCTGATCCGAGTTCAGCCTTGGAGAAGCTGTATGTGTGTGTGTGTTAATATGGTCTGTATTGGTGAGGCGATTAGCTGGCACCATAAAACTTGTTGTTCTCGACAAGCCACGTCACGAACCCGTCAACCATGTGATCAACGAAGATAAGCTTCAGACTGTCTGCTCTTGTGTGGAAAATTACTAGTTTTGTTTTTCCTTTTTTTCTTTCTTTCTTAGCCAATCAGGATCATTTAAACGTCATCATTGACGTAGTTAGCACCCTCTGTTAGATTATAATTGCTGTAACAATGTTATTGTATGGGGGGCGGCCTACGAACTCCTTGTGAGACCTGAAGCTGGCTTCTGCTGATGAAACTGCAAACTAAACTTCACTAAAACTTCTTCTATTGACTGCACTTCTGACTCCTGGTCTTCATTCAACATATCTGGTCCTCGGGTCTTAACTGTAAATTCCCCTACAGTTACAATACCATATTTGTTGCACCTATCTATAATCATGACATTGGCCAGAGGTTTGAAGTTGTTGTTATATCTTTATGATTAGTAAAACAACGATTAAAGTATTCCTTAATGTGTTCACAGTTTATCCTGTCGTGTCGGATCAAATGTGCTCGCAAGATAAAGTCATTATTTCGACATAGTAAGTCATAATTATGACTTAGTAAGTCATTATTTCGACATAGTAAGTCATAATTATGACTTAGTAAGTCATTATTTCGACTTACGTATGTCATAATTTCGACTTGCGTATGTTTTTTTCTTATGTGGCGGAAATGGGCTTCCATATATTTCTGATGCTCATAGGGCTCACAATAAATTATAAACTATCTATATTTTAAAATATTAGGAAAGCTGTAATACTACTTTTGTCCACAAGAGGCACCGTCGGGCTAGGAAATCTTTTTATTCCAATTTCAGTTAGAAGAATCTTTGCTCACATCTTGTTTCACACTATTTTAGTATTTGATAGATCTTGCCATACTGAATAATAAACCATTAAAACTGATAAATGATGGCTGTAATATTACTTGTCCACAAGAGGGAGCCACAGGATAAGAAATCTTTTTATTCCAATTTCTAAATTTGTTTTTCTTTTAATATTTGAACAATTTCTAAATTGGCTGTCACGGGACACTCGTTTATTCGATTGACTTGAAACTTGTCGTGCACGGTCTTTATCCAAGTGTCCATGATGGTCTATGAAGATATTGGTATATCTCAAAAAACATGGCCGTCATCGGCCAATGAAGTTTGAGCATCAATTAGACCAACTTAACAAAGGTCAATTGCAACGAAATTTGATGGGAGTGTTTGGATGACTTGTGGTGCTAAAAACAACCACACAATATTAATATAATTTGATAAATCTCCTCATAATGAAAGATTCATTACCAACTACAAGAGGGAACCACAGGATAAGAAATCTGTTTATTTTTTTACTTTTTTTATGTATATGTGGATATAAAATTCACACTTTCACTAAATTCATAACTCTGGATTGCAAAGAGATAATCTCACCAAACTTGAAATACTCATGTAAGAGCTCATTTTGTGGTCACACTAAAAAAATCTGCAACGATTGACCACTTGGTGGCGCTATATTATGAAAAAAACACTTAAACATCTGTACATGTTCACTCCTTGGTCCGATTGACTTCAAACTTGTCATGCACCTTCTTTGTCCAATGGGCCTTGATGGTCTTGCGACGTTTGAACCCCGGTGATTGCTGCTTGCAGCTATATTTATTATTATTTTCCCGGCAGGTTAAGCTGTAGTTGGGCAGGAAATCTTCAGTCCAATCTGGCAACAACGGCCAGGAGACAGCCAATGGGAGAGCGGGACGATTGGTGCGAATTCCCAGGTCAGTGGCACGCAAATTTCAAAACAAAACTCGAAAATAGTCGCCTCGGCCATGATTTCGTTTTTCGCATTTCGATCATTTTGTCGTTACTCGGGCAAAAAACAACTTGAAATCTTTTATCGTACATTGAACTTTTCGTACGTAGAGCGTTTCGTAAGTTGGGGTTCTACTGTACTTTATTTAATACACAGGCAATAGAAAAATTGTGCCTGTCCACACGAGGACAATTTGGTTGCTCTGGATGAATAGATGTGTGTGCGATACATTGCTTTGCACAGCAGGTGTCACTAGAGAGCACACTGTTTCATGAGGCTTCGCGTAATTTATCCCTAAATTTATCCTTGGCGTATTTATACCTGAAAGCTACTGCTAGACCTGAAAAACTAGTTTATTTTGTTTGGATCTCTAATCTATTGTCTTACACTTGGTTTGATATTTTGGGTATTTGTGAAGGACAAACATGATATTTACTCTGATATTAGAATTGTGAGAGAAAGTGCACAACAATAATTAAAGAACTACACACAACTACATTAATCATTTTAACAAAGAGGTGCAATACAAGTGTGATTGAAGTTTTTTTTATTTTTTTACTCACATTTTTTTTTACACTGACTCTCATACAGTGTAGACGCGTTTCTGTCTGCTCCCGCTCTGCTCCAGTGCTCTGGTATTCTTGTCTTTTTCTTTTCTGATCTACTGCTTGCTGGACTCCTGAGAGATACTGAAATGGAATTGATTAACTGGTCAATCAGCGCGATCGACAAGATTTTCTCACAAAGGAGGGTTGGCCCTGCAGAGCCCTCATGCCCAGACGGGACGTTTGCTTCGGGGTACGTGATGGACTCATGGGAAAACTGGCAGGTCCTGTGCCTGGAGGCTCTGTCCATAGAGGATGCGGAAGATTTATACGTGATTGGATTATTGATGGCGGGGATCCTCTTCTTTGGCTTTGGGATTACCTTGACCTATCGAAAGATTGGTAAGACAGCTGCAAGCAAATTCACCCAGCCGCTGTCTGTGGAAATTAAGGAACGCACCGGTGTTGTGGGTGACCGTTTGAAGGAACTAGATCAGAGAGTGATACAGATTGAGGAACTGAACCGTAACATCGCAGTCCGGACTCTGGACACGCAGGGAAGAATGGGCTCCATCGGTGGTCAGGTCGGTGAACTTTTACAGACTGTAACCGGTCTGACCGTGAGGCTAGACGAAATGTCTAGGGAACTGCATCGACCGGTCGCGAGTGAGTGAGCGCTGAGGACCAGAACTCTTTGATTGATTGATTATGATCCAGACAAATTACCGAAGATCATCAAACTGGATTAAAATTGTATTTTCCTGTCCTATGTCCCTAACTCCCTGTCTCTCGGCCAGTTTATTTTGGGAACTCAGCCTGTCAGCCAGTCTGCTATCTCCTGTGCACTCTTATCTCCCTTCAAGGTCGGAAAACATCATTCACACATTCACAACACAATCTCAGACTTTCTAACACCATACAAACCCGCCCCTACCCCCACCCCCATCCACCCGTCTGCCTGTCCTGTCCTTATCTTTCTCATACAAAAATGTATGAGAAAGATGTCATGTCCTCATGACCTCATGTCCTCCCAATCCATACAAAAAAATCCCATCATGTGACCACATGTACTGTGTATGTCATGTCTGTTGCTATGTAACGCTTGCTAAACTGCATTCTGTAATCTCTGGAGAAAAAGTGTGTACTGCATCAATTTTCTTTAAGAGAGTTTCACATGCTGAGCCATATGCTATGCAACCATAGTCTATTGCAGATCTTATAAGAGCACAATATATGTTTCTTAGGGAGTTAAAACTTGCACCCCACTCGCAACCTACTAGACATCTCATTATATTTATCGTTTTCTTACATTTGGTCACTAGCTTCTCTATATGAACTCTAAATGTTAATTTCTCATCCAACCATACTCCCAAGAACTTGATTTCAGTCACCTGCTTTAATGGTTGACCGTACAATGTTAATTCTACTGGAATATGCTTATTTTTCGTGAAACATATCACCTGAGTCTTTTCTACCGATAATCTGAATCCCCATTTCTTAGACCATTCTTCAACTTTGTTTATTGCGGTTTGAATTTTTTTAACAGTATAAGTCATATTCCGCCCTCTCTTCCATAATGCTCCATCATCAGCATATATCGATCTTCCCATACTATTTTCTACCTGACTGAAGATGTCATTAATCATGATATTAAACAGGAGCGGGCTGCAAACACTTCCCTGTGGAGTTCCATTTTCAATGTGATATTTATTTGAGTGACTTGTTCCCACCCTGACTTGAATTGTCCTATTGTATAAAAAATCCAGAACCCAGTTATATGTTCTACCTCTAATGCCTAATGCTTTCATTTTAATTAATAGACCATCCTTCCATAGCATGTCATATGCTTTCTCTATATCAAAAAACACTGCTACAACTTTTTCTTTACTTATCTGTGCTTTTCTTACATCTGACTCTAGACATACCACAGCATCCATTGTATTTCTTCCACTACGAAAACCACTTTGGTGCGGAGAAAGCAAGTCTCTTCTCTCAATATAATACATTAGCCTACTTACTATCATTCTTTCCATAAGTTTGCATAAATTTGAGGTTAGCGCTATAGGTCTATAACTAGTTGCTTCAGAATGATCTTTCCCAGGTTTCTTTATGGGAATTATGATTGAATGTTTCCATGATGTGGGTAGTTTGCCTGTTATCCATATCTTATTTACTACATTTAAAATTACTTTTAGTGCTTCGTCAGATAGATGCTCAATCATATTATAACATATCTCATCTTCTCCAGGAGATGTCTTTTTTGCCCTATTAATAGCTCTTTTGAATTCATACAAAGAAAAAACAACATCTAGTGTGCTTTCACTTGTGTTACATTTCTCCAGTATTTCCGGATATTCTTCTTTAGCCTTCTCTCTTCTTTTCCTAATTTCCGCGGTTAGATTACTATTGCTATGTACCTTGACAAAAACTTTAGCCAACATTTCTGCTTTTTCTTTATTTGTTTTTGCCACCTCCTCTCCATTATATAAAGCAGGCATATTACTATTCTTTCTAATACCTCCCATTACCCTTATCATTCCCCATACTTCCGAGATTTGAGTTTCCCTTCCCAAAGTATTGCAGAACTCTCTCCAGTATTCTCGTCTTGCATTTCTTATTGTTTTCCTGACTATTGCTTGTGCCCTTTTATATTCTATTAATTCAGGAAATGAATACGATGTTTTGACCCTCCGGAAGGCAGCATTCCTGTTTTTAACCGCTGTACTACACTTACTATTCCACCATGGAACTGCTTTCCTTTTATTTGATTTCTTCTTTTTTCCAATTACCTCCTCCGCTGTATTGCGAATTATACTATTAATCCTTACAATGCATCCATCTACATCATCTTCTAATTCGGATACTTCAATTAATTTACTGCTACATATTACGTTAAATTTTTCCCAATCCACATTTCTCGTCTTCCATCTAGATATATATTGTTCTTCTGTACAATGTACTTCCACATCAAGAGTGCAATATATAGGATAATGATCACTGCCGATAGTAGATTTGTTCATTATTTTCCATGTACTCTTTTTTGCCAATTCCTCAGATACTATAGTAAGGTCAAGCACCGATTCTTTTCCTCTTACTACATCCAGTCTAGTACCTTTACCATCATTAAGACATACAAATCCTAATTCATCCATTACTTCTTCAACTATACTCCCATTAAAATCTGTATAAACACTCCCCCATAAGGTATTATGTGCATTAAAATCCCCACACCAAAAAACCTTTTTTCCATTATATCTCCCAATATTCCTAAGTATCTCCTTATTGAGTTTTATACATGGATTATATAAATTTATCACAATAACACTCCTATGACTATACCATACTTCTACAGAAACCACTTCTAATTCCTCATTATTTATCTTCTTAAAATGTAATCCTTGTTTAATAAAGGTAGCTACTCCTCCTCCATTTCCTAATTCCCTATCCTTACGCACTACCTCATATCCATGTATAATAAAATCAAGATGAGGTTTAAGCCATGTCTCCTGTATGCATATAATATCTGGTTTCTGCTGAACCTCTTCTATAAAATTTTTAAATTCTTGTCCATTTGATATAAGACTTCTGGCGTTCCACTGAATTACATTCAGTCCTTTCATATACTATCACCATATGTTCCTTGTGTTCCTGATATTCCGCCTTTTAATGCCTCATTAATTGATTCACTGGTTACATCCGTTATCTTCAGGTATTTCTCTGCTGCCCTAATGATTATCTTAATCCTTTCTGTTCTACTGCTAGTTTGTGCAGAACAATTAACCACTTCGGCCATAAAGGTCAAGAATTCTGTACGATTCAACACTACTGCATCTTTGTTCATTTTGCACTGATGGACTTCTTTTTCAGGAAGTTTCACTACTTTAATGTTTTCAGATCCTACTGTCGTATGAGTTGAGATTTTTACTCTTTTTATTGCTTCTGCGTATGATAGTCCTGTTGCTACTTTAACCTTCTGCACTTCAGCTGCTTTTTCCTAGCTTCACATCCTCCATACGCAGCACTGTGTTCACCCCCACAGTTACAGCATTTCAATTTGTCCCTCTCGCTACATTCTCCATACTGATGTTCACCAGCACATTTCCCACATCTTTGTTTTCCTTTACAGATCGCTGCTACGTGTCCATACCTTTGACATTTATAACATCTAATAGGTGGTGCTATATATTCTCTTACAATATAGCTCAAAAACCCAACCTTCACTCTAGACGGCAAAATGTCTTCTTGAAAATGCAGAAGTACCGAAAGGCTATCCCTTTTCACCCCATTTCTTACATACGTCAATCGCTTAACTATTATCACTTTAGCACCCACAATGTTATTCTTGATCTCTTCTTCCGACATTTCTACTGGTACTCCATATATCACTCCTTTCACCCTTTTTCTCTCCTCCCATCTGACACATTTCACCTTCTTCCCCATGATCGATTTTAATTCTAAAGCTTTGTCACACTGATTGCTGTTTTTGCAAATCACTAACAGATTTCCATCTTGTAGTAGTTTTGCATGCTCAATGATACCCAGTTTATTCTTTAAATCTTCAGTAATTTTTATAGGATTTCGGGATCCTGGTGTTTCAAATTTCATGATTACCTTATAATCCTCCATGTTTTTCCCTTCTTGCCTCATTGTTTGTTCTCCATCGCTATCCGTGTTACTACTAATTCCTCTAGCTTTTTTCCTTTTTCCTTTCCTAGATATTAACTTCCAACCTTCATCATTTAAAGTTCCCTCTCCACCTTCTTCCATCTCACTTCCTGAAACGTCATCATTTCCTGCCATCTCTACTCCAGCCCAAACGACCTCGTTTTCCAGAAACGCCACAGAAGTTCTCTTAAGATCTGCCACTGTTTATTGCACAACAGCTTTTCTCAATCCCCTCTTCACTCTCTCTTTTTATTTCCGTGTGCTTCCTGTGCCATTTCCCTCACCTGTCGTCAATCACTCCCCTCGTTAGTCTCGTCAGCTGTTCCCAATCTTCTCTTGTTTATAAGTCTTCATTTGTTCCTTTGTCTTGGTCAGTTGTTAATAATGTGTGGTCAGTCATCATGGTATGGGTCTCTGAGTTTTGAACAACTGTGCTCCTTTTGTTTTATATTTAAAGTGTTTGATTTTGTTCTAATAAAGAGAAGTTTCAGTTCAACCTTCTCTCCTCCTTTATCCTCCCGCATCGCACACTAACACACAGAAGACCTTCACAATTTAATAAGAATTATATATTTTTATGGGATAAATGTATGGTATGATTCACAGTTATTATTAACAATTTCTGTATTTAGTATTTAACCAACATATTGAACTGTTCAAACTATCTAATGTCTTGAAAATAAGTATAAATATTTATTTTACTACACTTTATTTATTTTATTTAATTATGCTTGAAATCAATTGCATCCATGTTCAACTGAGTCAAAAAACAAAATCAAAACCATAATAAAACATGTTAGACGTCGACAACTCTGTGATCAGAACTTGCTGCCTTGTTTTATACTGCAAAAACAAAAACTATTTAAGATTTTATAAAGTTTATTAAATAAAGGTAACTTTTAGCTCTTATTTCATAATGACAGCAAATGTTTTATACGGTTTTGTTTTATCTTCAGATTGTAAACTTAGTATAGTTATTTAAGTTTTCTTATAAACCTCTGACATTTATTCCACATGTTAGAGAGTTAATCAGACTGTTGTACATTAAAACAATTGTAAATATAGTATGTAAAATTACTCTTTTTCACAAAAGCGTTGAATCGCAAGTTTACCTAAATTACATTACAGACATCTTACTCAAACATCTTACAGTTTTAAAAATGTTTACACACTAAAACAGGCATTTCTGTTCATCATGTGTGTGTCTATATTGCGGTGGGTGGAGCCAACGACAGACACAGTGGGAGTGGTTTAATAATAAATTATTAATAATAAAAGCCCCAGAAAGGCGTTTATTCAAACAAAATAGTGTCCAAACACAAAATGAAAGTAAATAAAGTGTCCAAATAAACAGGATGCCGGGCCGCTGTTTCCCCGCAGTTCCAGCGTAAGGAGAGGACGAGCCGCTGGACCCCCGCCCCTCTCCTGGAGCCATCCTCCTTCTCACTTCCCCTCCTTCACAAACGTGTGCACAACGAGGACACCAGGTCCCCTGTTTATTTGGACAACATTAACATCAGTTTATTAACATACAAATTGTTTAACATACTCAAATTCGGTTGTAAAGTATATCTAGCAAGCCAATAGTGTGATTCTTCATCTTCACAAGTAACTGTAAAGTACATAAATTGTTCAACTTGTGCAGATATACTGTACAGTGTATTTGCACACACACATGGACACTGCACAATGAACAAGCACAATATACAATAGAGTTTTACATTTTTCACATCTGTGTGTTGTTTAATGTGTAGAAAAAAGAGGTTTGTGCATAGAGTTACTCTACAAAAGAGTTTTAGAAGATTTAAAATAGTTTTTGAATGAATTGTTTGCTTTTTTCCATAAGGTCTGGGTTTGTGTTTGTTTGTGTGCATGCGTGCGTGTGTGTGATATTGTTTTTGCTTGGGTTTGTTGAATTTTGGAAGAGTGCTTGAAGAGCTGTTGTCTACTTGTGCGCAAACATGAGGAAACCATCCAAAAAACAAACCCATAGACAACACTGACAATAAACAAAGGCAACGTCTGAAATGGTCAGATTCTGTTTAGAATTATGAATCAGAATTCTGTTTATTCTTGTGTTCACTGTGTATCATTAGTGTTCTGGTGTAACACTGTATGTTCCTTGTGCTGTTTTATGTAACAGCCAGTTTTGACCCTCTGAATCTGATTCTGATCCCAAATAGTGTGTCTTTGTAGGAATTGACTGAAACATTTATTAAAGTGGGAACATCCTACAAGAGCAAAGTATGAGTTTGTGATGTCCAGTCAAAACAAAACAACTGTTATAACTGTGCAACTTAACTGAGCTCTGCACAAATCCATCTGAAATGCACCATTATATCAGTGGGAAGATGCAGATGAACTGAAAACATCTAAACTAAAATATTGACAAAGTGTTTAAAATAAAACAATCAATTGAACAATGTAGTGTTTGTATATAATTTAGTTTAATATCTATTGAAGATTATTTCAACTGGAGCGCAAGATGCTCTTTATGTCATCAAATGATCAATCATAGACCTGTTTGTGCAGCTGGAAAGATGAAAACCCTATTGTTTTTTATATGCATAACTAATTTTATTCCAGAGTTAAAGCCATTAAAAGGAAAAAAGTGTCAATTATTAGCAGACAGAAATAGTAGTAGATAGCCACAGCATCTGCAACTGCAGTGAAAATAATGAGAAAATGTAATTTTCTCTTTCGGCATCTTACATCAGAGGTATGGCAGTGCATACAGGGTGAAAAACTAAATCTAAATATGGAAGTATTGAAATCAACACAATATAATTACAATAGACAATTAAAGTCATTTTGGCATCATTGCGTCAAATTTGTTCCTTTCAGGGAACTCGAGCTGCGTCAAAGCGCTAGGGGAAATAGCCTTGCGTCAGTCACGTGAAGATCTGTGCAACCAATGAGAGACGAACACGTGCGAATGCGTCACCGCCGGCGCGAGCCGGTGACGTCATGAGGAAGAGCATAAAAGCGCGCCCGGGACCCGGAAGCGCCAGCTCTGAGTGTCTTCAGCGTGCTGTATGTCTGTGTGAGAGTGATTTAAAACTAAGACTAGTTTAAAAATCAGAGACTTTGTGTGAAAGAATGGCGAATGAACAGGCATGTAAACCGTGTGTTTTTCCCTGTCCGCGTTTTATAACGGACAGGGATACACATGTTATGTGTATTGTCTGTTTGGGAGTGGAGCATGCGCGGTCGGCACTTGAGAATGCCGGCTGTAAGGACTGCGAGAAGTTCTCTCTGCATACGCTCCGCTCCCGCCTGGCGGTCTGTAATGAGGCCGCTCAGGCTAGTGTTCTCCGTGGGCTCGAAAACAGTCACGGGGTTTCACAAATGGATCTTGTTGAGGCTGCTGGGATGGGTCCTCCCTTATGAGGCGGGTCCCAGTCACGATCGCTCCTCGAAAGACGATCGTGCTGGGGCTCCGACACTATCTTTATCTAGTTCAGATGAGATGGATTTAGCTAGTGTCGACCCGGTTGGGGAGGATTCGCCACCCTCCTCACCGGCATTTGAGGAGCTAGTTGAGGTTGTGTCGCGAGCGGTCTCACGTCTGGGTATTGATTGGCCGGCGGAGACCAGGAGTGCTCGCCCTAGAAAAAGTATCTTAGACGAGCGCTTCCTGCCTGCTCGCGTCACTCCCCCGCGCCGAGCTCTGCCTCTTATTTCCGATTTACATGCTGAGGTATCTAGATCTTGGAATAAGCCAGCCTCCGAAAGAGTTCATACACCACGTAGTGCGATGTATACGTATCTTGTCGGGGCTCAACATTATGGTTATGGGGGGATGCAGAAAGTGGACGAGGCTCTTGCGAGTTATCTCGCTCCCCAGTCCATTAAAGCTCCGGTGCTCCCCTCCAAGCCGATGCGCGTCACGTTGTCTTTGGTGGGGAAAGCATACTCAGCTTCTAGTCAGGCCGCAGCGTGCCTACACACTACGGCACTGCTGCAGGCCTATCAGGCTGAGTTGCTAGGGGACCTCAACGAGGGCGGCGGTATCGGTCCGGAGGCAGTGGCAGAGCTGCGCCGGACCGTGGATCTGTCTCTTCGGGCCACTAGGGAGACGGCCTACTCTGTCGGTCGCTCCATGGCAGCTCTGAAGGCCACGGAGAGACACTTAAGGCTTAATTTGTCAGCTATGAAAGATAAAGACAAATTTGTTTTGCTGGATGCCCCTCTGTCCCCTTCGGGCTTGTTCGGCGATGCCGTAAATAGCGTCGTCGACAAGTTCCAGGAGGCTGCACGACAGCAGGCGGCGTTCAGTAAAGTCCTTCCCCGCCGCCCCTCACGTGAGACCGCCAGTCAAGCGCGGTCTCAAAGCTCCTCACACAGGGCCGCTCAGAAACAAAGTGTCGCTACCCGTCTTCCTCCGGTAGACCCCGGAAGGTCGGGCCGACAAGTTCAAGTCCATGCCGCTGGGGTGATTTGAGGGTTGTCCTGAATGCCAAGAAGGCCAAGACTAAGCGGCCCTCACGCCAAGCCGCAACGAGGTGGTGTCTCCCAGGAGCAGCTCCAGAGTCAGCCCGCCATGGGAAAACCACCCCCTCTAAGGAGGGTCCTAGAGCAGTCCACCCGGGTTTTCCGGAATCCCCGGCTCAGTGGTGGATATGTTCACAGTACCAGAGACCAGCCCCGGGAGGCTGGTTCCCCTAGTAGAATTCCGGGACGCGTGGTCACGGCTACCCGGTATCTCTCAGTGGGTCCTGCGCACGGTAAAAAATAGCCCAGCAGGCTCTGGTCATGGAGCAAGAAGTGGACACTCTGCTGGCGAAAGGGGCCATCGAGTATGGACCCCTTGCGAACAGCAAGTCCGGGCTTTACAGCCGGTACTTCATGGTTCCAAGGGAGGATGGAAGGTTGCGGCCCATTCTGGATTTGCGTCTCTTAAATCGATGTGTCTAAAATTCAAAATGAAACAGATATGACGCTCAAGCAGATCGTAGTACAGATCAGGTCCTATAACTGGTCCGGCACGGTCGACATCAGAGACATATACAGTAGTACCTCGGTTTACGAGCGACTTGGTATACGAGCAAATCGGTTTACGAGCATGGAGGGTCGAATCGGTTTACGAGCATTGTATCGGTGTACGAGCAAATTTTTCCCTCACCCACTGGCATTTTTGTCCTAACGCTCAGCATCGTCGCGGGCATTTTTACTGGAAATATCCTAATGACAGCCTCTCATAACACAGTCACGCAGTTCCAACCCCTTTATCACCCCTTAAATCATTCATTCTCTCAGCCTCCCTCTGTTTGGCTGCATCATTCACCACAGTGATACTTTTAGAAGTGAATATGAATTAATTAATTTTAAAAGTGAACATGAATTAATTGTGATCGCTAATGTTCTCGTTGTGAAATATATATGTGGTTCATGAATTCATTTGTCATGAATTTCATTCAAGTTTTGTGTTTTCCTCCTCCCTCCTCTGTCTCTCATCTCCTTCATGCAAGCAGACGCTGCTCAAAGTGAGTTACAGTATATTGTCAAGTTTTTTTTTAGTTTAATTGTCAATTACTAATTAGTATTTATATGAGATCTTAATGTTTATAATTTTAACTGTAATTAATAGGGTAAAACAAAAACAAAATATTTAAAATGGGCATTTATGGTCGTGTGGAACGAATTAATTGATTTTTAATGCATTCTTATGGGGGAATTGTTTTGGTGTACGAGCATTTTGGTTTACGAGCTCGCTCTTGGAACGAATTAAACTCGTAAACCGAGGTATTACTGTAATCCCTCGTCTCCATCCTTCCACAGTGGGAAGTTCCTGTGGTTCGCCTTCAGGGGGGAAGGCATACCAGTATCGGTGCTTCCTGTTTCGGTCTGGCGCTCTCACCCCGCACGTTCACCTAGGAGTGGATGCTGCTCTAAGCTCCACTGCTCTTGCAAGGAACTATCGTGTCCTAAACTATGTCGACAACTTGGCTTACCCTGGCCAAGTCGCCGCAGTTAGCAGCACAACATCGAGATGCTGTGCCCGCACATAAAGGAGCTGGGGTTAAGGCTAAAAACCAGGGGTTCTCCCTGAGGGGTAACCCGCTTCGCAATCAAGGTCACGGGGCGATGCCCACGCACCCTGAGCATGCGGAAGAACTCTTGGTTCTCGTCTCACGATGCTTACGGCTGAACACCAAGAAGAGTGTACTTTCTCCCACTCTGAGAACCACTTTCTTGGGAGTCATTTGGGACTCAGTGGCCATGTCTGCTCGGTTCCTCCCCGAGCGCATCCAGGCCGTTCGTTTAGCCGTTAAGCGACGAGTGACATCCTTAGGCTGAACACCAAGAATAGTGTACTTTCTCCCACGCAGAGAACCACTTTCTTGGGAGTCACTTGGGACTCAGTGGCCATGTCTGCTCGGCTCTTCCCCGGGCGCATTCAAGCCTTTCGTTCAGCCGTCAAGAGTATCAAGGGGCAGCCACTCACGTGAAACACTTTAGAGGGTGTTAGGGCTCATGCAGCGGCTCCAGCGTTATTCCACACGTTCTCTTTACTGGCCCTGTGTTACGACCCCTTTTGTAGTCTAGGGGTACAGGGGTGAACATAAAAAAAAAAGAAAGATATCAAAACATAGTACCTTTTGAAAGGAACTCTCGGGTTCCTAATTTTATTTTTTTGTGAGGTCAAAAGAATGAGCGTTGCCACAAAGTCACAAAGAAAAATCTCAAAACACAGGAATAACTTCAGGGCTAGGCCAGGCCAAAATAACAAACAAAAAATTAACTAAATAATCCCAGGAGAAACTAAATTCCCTGTCGAAAGAAAAATAGGACAAAAAAAAGTACAACGCCTTTCCTATCTCCCTAACTAAATATAAACAGGAGAAAAGGTATTTTGAAATAAAAAAAGCACCTAGCCCCTACAGCGTTAATAATAAATAACGAATAATAAATACCGCAGTGGCACACACGCCACTAAAGTAACAAAAAATGAATAATACAAAGAGAGGGAGTAACTTAAATGAAATAAAGAAAACACAAATGGCTCAACTCAACAATAGTTTCACTAACACAATTTCACAATTGCGTTTACACTCTGCACATGACTAAAACCACAGATCAGTCTATGACTCTCTCCCTCTCCCGATGACGCGTTTCCGCTTCTCTTTTAAACGGGCGCCGCTCCGCCGAAACCAACCAGCGCGCTCTGACGTCACGTCCAATTTGGGCGGAAACCTATGAGAAGCAGGATAGGAGGAGAGACAGCAAACAACAAAGAGAAAGAAACAACAACCACATCCAAGAGTAGTCACAGACGTAACACCCCCACCCATAAATGTCAAATTCATTTTGACTATCACTGCCAATCATGGGCACGGGAAAGAGCATCTGCCACAATGTTATCAGACCCCTTCTTGTGACGTATTTCCAGATTAAACCCTTGTACCACAAGAGCCCACCTCATTAATCTCTGGTTGGAATTACACATGCGCATTAAAAACACCAGAGGATTGTGATCAGTATATACTACAACAGGTTCGGAGCTACCTCCCACATATACTTCGCAATGTTGCAAGGCAAGTAATGCTAGGGCCTCCTTTTCAATTGTGCTATAAGATCTTTGGGCTTTTAAAAACTTCTTAGAGAAGTAACATATTGGATGTTCAACGCCCTGTGCACTTTCCTGTACTAACACCGCTCCACAACCTAGCGCACTTGCGTCTACTTCAAGTTTGAATGGACGAGAGAAATCAGGTGCAGAGAGAACAGGCGCGCTGCACAAAAGATCTTTAGCTGCACTAAAAGCGTAGTCACACTCAGAGTTCCAGTCAAATGCTCTAGAAGTGCTCAACAGGTCGGTCAAGGGGGACACTATAGTAGAAAAGTTCCTACAGAAAGCCCTGTAGTACCCAATCATACCCAGAAAACGTTGCAACTCTCGCTTAGTTCTTGGTATAGGAAATTCCATAATTGCCTCTACTTTAGCGTTAATAGGACGTACCTGGCCATGTCCCACTTGTTTACCCAAGTATGTAACCACTGCCTTGCCAAATTCACACTTGGCCAGATTCACTGTTAATGAAGCATTAGTCAGTCGCGTAAACACTTCACGTAAAGTATTAAGGTGATCCTCCCATGTATTTGAATACACCACCACATCATCCAAATATGCCTCGCAATTACTTACGCCGGATAAGACTCTCTGCATAAGTCGTTGGAATTTGGCAGGAGCATTTCGCATCCCGAAAGCCATAACAGAATATTGCAGAAAGTCATCCGGCGTAACAAATGCAGAGACATCAGAGGCACGAGCAGTAAGTGGCACTTGCCAATACCCCTTTAGCAAGTCCAACTTGGTGACATAAGACGCCGCACCCACACGATCTATGCAATACTCCATCCTGGGTAAAGGAAAAGAGTCAGGTTTAGTTACATTATTAAGTTTTCGATAATCTGTGCAGAATCTAAACGTGTCTGTCGTTGGCACAAGAAGACAGGGCGAACTCCACGACAGGGCGAACTCCACGCACTTGAGCTAGGCACAGCCAGACCATTTTGCAACAGATAATTTACCTCTTTCCTCATTTCCTCTGTCTTTTTCGGATTGACCCGATACGGATGTTGTTTTATAGGGGATGCCTGGGCAACGTCAATATCATGAAACAGCACAGTTGTTTGAGTGAGTGTGTCAGAAAAAAGTGAGGAGAACCGTCTTACCAGCAAAACAATATCTCGCAGATGAGAATCACCAAGGTAAGACAGATGCTCGCGAATACCTTTCAGTATTTCCGAATTACAAAGTCTAGTTGGAACGGTCACTTCTTCTCGATCAACCCAACCATCGCCATCAGTTTCAACCACAGACACTAACGCAACGGGGAGTGAATCGATTGGAGTGTCACTTGACTTTTGTACATAAGGCTTGAGCATGTTAATATGACAAACGCGGGTTTTCTTCCTACGATCCATGGTACCAATAACATAATCGGTCTCACTTAGTTTTCGCTCCACGGGATAGGGACCAGAAAACCGTGCCTGCAATGCTGACCCTGGGATAGGCAGTAATACTAATACCAAGTCACCCACTTGGAAACTCCTTCTAATACTACGCT
Organism: Rhodeus uyekii; assembly: GCA_037043235.1. NCBI lineage: Eukaryota > Metazoa > Chordata > Actinopteri > Cypriniformes > Acheilognathidae > Rhodeus > Rhodeus uyekii. Next base: position 67,307 of record JAWRVZ010000803.1, read on the forward strand.
TATCAAACCGCTGTTTCATTTGCTTTTGTTTCACTGCCAGATTTGCTCTCGCCATTTCGCACGCATTATGCAAACGTTCACGTGTCTTACTCACGTAGTCCGGCACTGAAATTGGAGGAGAACTACTACTCACTAACTGCTCTTGAAGCAGCTTTAGCGGCCCACGGACCGTGTGACCAAACACCAGCTCCGCAGGGCTAAACCCTAGAGACTCCTGCACAGTTTCACGAACAGCAAACATCACCAACGGTAACCCATCATCCCAGTCTCTGCCCGTTTCCACACAAAATGTACACAGCATAGATTTAAGCGTTTGGTGGAAACGCTCTAAAGCGCCTTGAGACTCGGGGTGATAAGCACTCGATAGCTGATGTTTAACTGATAACTCGCGCAAAACCTGTGAGAATAAGGTTGATGTGAAATTAGAGCCCTGATCTGTCTGAATAAATTTTGGCAACCCAAAAACGGAGCAGAACCTAATCAACTCCTTCACTACTGCTTTTGCTTTAATACTGCGCATCGGGATCGCCTCAGGGTACCTCGTTGCCGCACACATGATAGTGAGAATATACTGATGTCCTGCTTTAGATTTAGGCAACGGGCCAACACAATCCATCAGTATACGATCAAATGGTTCATTGATCACAGGGATTGGACGCAAAGGCGCGGGAGGTATAATTTGGTTTGGTTTACCTGCTAACTGGCATGAATGACAAGAGCGACAGTGAGCAGTAACATCCGACTTAAGTCCGGGCCAAAAAAAATACCTCAATATTCTCTCATACGTTTTCCTAATCCCCAAGTGACCAGAAAGAACATGATCGTGTGCAAGCATCAATATCTGAGAGCGATACCCTACGGGAATAACCACTTGGTGAACACTATCACCATTTTCCCATTTACGCATCAGTAGATCATTTTCCCAGAAATACTGCACCTTACTATCAGCAATGGTTCCGTTATCCGCCGCAGCGATACACACAGTCAGTGTAGGATCATTTCTTTGTGCAACAGCTAGCTGCTCGCGCCCTAATTGTACTGGGAACTCAC